>CACSLJ010000015.1:0-212178 GCA_902706625.1 Albugo laibachii | reverse complement strand
GGACCGCTAAAAGAAGAATTTTCAAAGATTATTTTTCCAGCTAAATTGCCAACACATGAAGTTCTGCTGGGCGTTGGTCCTCTTGTGCGTCGTTTGGGCTGGAGTGATGAGCGAATTCTTGCAGTTGGCTTGTACATTGACGCAGAGAGCGCCTGGAAGGAGCTTGGCAGCATCGATCTCACTCCATTTACATCGAATCCTACCAGGAGGAATAGCACTATTCTCAGTAGATGTAATAGCACTTTGAGTCAGGAAAGCATTGGAGCCAAAACCAGCTCGAAACGAGCCGTTCGACTTGTGAAACGATTGATTGCGTACGGAGATCAATCTTTCTATAACGATTTTCTCTTACGCACGATATTTCGCCGTATTTTTGTGATTTCTTCCCGAAAACGCGTCTCTCGATCCGTCCTGATCGCTCTATTACACGATGAATTGCAATTTCGCGTTGGAAGTGATGGAAAAGAGGCTTTAGAGACCTTCCTTGCGTTTATTGAGAAATCTCTCAAAAAGACAGAGTCGATGGTCCTGAGGCTTCAGCCGGATGGAACGTTGGAATTTGTATTCCGAGGCACATGCTTCCCTCCGATTGCATCGATAGCTCTTTGTCGAGCGCTTCAAGCCATGTTTTTCGACCTGAATTCTATCCATTACGATGCCAAACGAGGATTAATCGAGAGACTTCCAACAATGTGGGCCAAGACGGAGCTTGAAAGAGCCGAATGCAACGAGGTCTCCTTCGATCTTCAGGAAACGCTGGTGAATAACGCTGATAAAAGCGTAGCTGGTACCAGTGGCGATGAGATGGATGACGGAGAGGGCGATGAAGAGGATGAAGAGGACGATGACGATGAGCTCGAAGAGCAGAGTGATGAGAGTAAACTCGCAAGTCCTCGAGAAGAACGGTCCGACAATCGGGAGATCGATGAGATACTATTCCGATGCAGACGACACACGATGCAGAAATTATTCGATGTGGCTAATTCCGATGGAGATGAAGCTGCTATGCCCATAGAGCTGCAGTATCAATTGTCAATTCGGCTCGGGTCTCTTGTCGACCCAACATCGCATATTCAGTTCTCGGGAAGTTTGCCAGTGATCGATGGAAGCGTGCTTCTGGGCACTTGGGCTGCTTCTGTGGAGCAACAAATCATTAGTGTTGGGCTTTACGTGGATCCAGTAGGTGCAAGTGATTGCCTGCTTGTGTACAAAGGCCAGTCCGTCGGGAGTATCATCGACCATCCCAATTTCTTTACGCAATTTGGGCAAGGCGCATTCGCAAAGCATTTCGTGTTTAAAGTGTGTCAGAGAATGGAAATCGCTCAATTGGTCAAGTATTTGGCAATGCTGCAGCAGCTGGTGATGATCAAGCACAACGCAAGCGCTCTATCGGACGAGCAAACATGTGAGATTACGGATCCATCGATCGTAGCATTTATGGAGGCTTTTCGGCCGCATAGCACACAAAAAATGCTATTTTTGGAACAGCTCGTTTTCTCAATCAACGGAGAGAACGAGATGGAAGCGAGATTCTACACATCGATTGCCG
Source organism: Albugo laibachii (assembly GCA_902706625.1). Classification (NCBI taxonomy): domain Eukaryota; phylum Oomycota; class Peronosporomycetes; order Albuginales; family Albuginaceae; genus Albugo; species Albugo laibachii. The sequence goes on along the minus strand of CACSLJ010000015.1, from coordinate 210,629 downwards.
AGTCTGGGCTGGTTGAATCGTGGAGGATGCTTGTGGCAGACCAAGTGGTGTCAACTGTATTCCAAATTGCTTTCTACGGGAAGCTTTTGATCGAGCCGATGTCCCGCATTCGGCTTCTTCAGCGACTTCCAACGCTTTTAGACTTGGCGAAGGATGATTTGGTGCACACGTATCACGATGAGATTCGCGTCTTACGCGAGAATTACATGCGTCAAAGGCCAGAACATCGAGTCAAAGTGGGCTATATGCTGCTCTCTTATGAGAAGCGGAAGCGTATCGTCACTAGAGCTGATGGAAGGAAAAGCTCCATGATCGTTCGATCTCGCTGGGCGCGTCGATGGTGTCGTCTCGATGGCTCTTGCTTCTCCTACTATTCCAGCAAACGAAAAAAACATCCGCGTGGTGAGATTGACATTTCGTGCTGTACAGTTGCTGAGATTAAGAGCTTGAATACCTCTGCATTCTCCATTTTCGCATCGGACATGCATTCATTTCGTCCAAGTCTCACGATCGGTATCGAGCAGAATGACGGGAAACTGCTAGCTTTGAAGACTGAAAGCGTCTACGATGGAGCAGATTGGCTCGAGTGCTTACTCGAGGCTCAGAAAATACCAAGCACAATGCCTCCCTTCCGTATAAATAACGAGCAAGATGCGAGTATAAATCTCAGAACCTCCAGAGATGAGCCTCTCAAGAGCTCAGGAGGCTCTCCAGTAGAGATGCTAAACGAGGTCAACGCTGAGCCACCCGCAGGCTTCGATTTGAAGAAAGTTGAAATAGCCGAGTCGACTGGATCGACGGTCGAGTGCCCAAAGGAAGTATCGGTATGGCTCTGGCTGAAGGAAGACTCGAGACATCGGATGCTACTCATCGCTTGGTTTCTTATTGTGTGGTTATCGGCCAAGTAGGTCTCGACATACCCGACGTCACGAATACGCGTGCTAAAATTGACGCAAACATTACAGAAACGTTCAAGACAATCGGATCGTAAGTGTGTCAACTAACATATGCACCTATTCGTGTATGATTGCATTAATAACATCTGAGGGTTCTCGTTGCTCTGCATCCACTAAGAATAGTACCATTCTATAATATTCTTCAAACAAGTCTCCAACTGTAGCAATCAAACCAAGCGCTGCTCCCACTAGATGGAACACAACGTGTGGTAGGCTCTATACTGCTATGTGGCGCTTGTCAGCAGAACGGCGCAATCGATAGATCAACACAACTTTTCTTATCACACTTATTTTACGAGCACTTTGCCATGTATAAGCAAATAACCGGTACCGAAGCAAGCATAATTGACCAAAATCCAATTGAAAGTTAGGTATCAGATGTCAGGTAACGCATTTCGCATTCTTGACGGTGAATTAAATGAAGGGAGGTTTACGGTTTCAATCGAACTACAATGTCGAAAGCTACTATTGTGTGATTTATGAACGTGCGGATACATGTGCAAAGTTTACACAGAACGAACATTATGGATAGCATGGATAGAAAACAGACTTTTATATTGTTGAATCAACCACAACAAAAAGAACTTCAAACATGCACTTGATGAAAAGCTTGACCCACGGTGCGCGGTGGGTAGGGGTTGATGCAGTCAAAGACTACGTCAGGTTTCAGGCACGGGATTGTTGGATGTTTACGGATCGAGTGAGGATGGGCCATGGCCACGTTTAACACATCTTGCACGATTATTTTCGCATTTGTTTGAAGCACAATGAGACCCTCGAATGTAGCATTTGGCTTGACATGCGATATATTGTTCCGCGCAGCTTTGACTGTTGGGACCATTTGTCGCTGCTGCGCTTTTCATATTGCACGCAACGGCAACAATCACCAGCGATATCGTACATTGATTTTCATGGCTGACAGACGTTGTCTTGATTGTTTATACTGAGGGTAGTGTCCTCGATATGTTGGGTTTGAAGTAGATTTGATGATGACTAATCGAATGTAACTGGTTCCAAGCACATTCAAAATTTCAGCCACATAGGGTTTGAGAAAAAGCAGGGCAAAAAAGAAAGCCACGTATCTCACGCTTAGCATGATGTCTCCATGTCACAGCGATTGCGTATGGAGCCACTCCAGATCAGTATTTACCTCGCTTCCAGAAGTAGAGACACTACTCTATCTAAGAGACGTGTTGGAAAGGCTTTCGGCCAACAACTGGCTTTTTTCTTCCGCCAAATATTTGGCTCTCAAGGTTTCGGTACACTCGGCCTATACATGAGATAGCCTATAGTTGAATGTGTTCGTTCATCCAATCAGTGGTGTCAAATAGGTTAGCGTAGGTGTTTGTCTGACAGCGAAGGGTCGGGATCAATAAAGCTACCCAAAGAGTGTGAGTTGACCGAACCCTTTCTGGCAAGCGAAAATTTGGAACCCGAAGATACATGAAAGAATAAAAATGGAAAATATGACGGATGCGGAAGGAATGAATGCGTTTATAGATGATGATGTATGTCTTATAAAAGTGAATAGTGTGACTTGGCTTACGTTCACAACAACTGACAGCTGATGACATTAAATGCGCTTGTTCAATGTGAAAACAAAAATCTCCACCGTAGCGACGCCTGTGCTTTCTCAAATCTCCTAACGCAGCTGCTGCACGAGGGTGATCAACATCGACATCCTCTATTTCTGCGCACTTATTAGGTGACAAAGCATCTCTTTTTTTTCTGTACAAAAAAAGAGCAGTAAAATTTATTGAATGAAATCTAATCACATTGCGCGTTATTATGCCACCTATTTTTTGTGGAAGTCACTCCGCCATTTTAACAATGCAACCGGCAGCAAATCCCAACCAAATATCTTCATCCTCAAATCAAGTCAGAAGTTCGTCTTTGTTTACAGAGCTTTAAACTTTTGTATTCCCGTCTTCGATGGTGTGCTCTATCAAAGCATCGCTTCTAAGGGTTAGGACTCCGAGAGGCTTGTCGCACGTGTTTCTTCCATTTTTACCATTTCATATCGACACCATGTGTGAGCCTTATCAAGTCACTACCGCTGATAGGCTATAAACGCTAGCGCTATCGGCTACAAATACTCGCTAATTGGCGATAGACACCTGCTGATTGGCTGTGAACACACTACAAACACATTAGCTATCGACTACACTCACTATCGCTATCAGCGACATTACAAACGCATCCGCTGATTGGCTACAAATGCATCTTCCGTCAGTGCTGAACGTCTTCAGAGTCGAAAAAAGGGTAGAATGCTGAATGATTTCGGTATTCAAGATGGAAGATTTTATCAGCGTGAATAGAAGCACCACTCATACTGATTGAGTTTGCCTTCTTGGAATACGTTTTGGGTTTCATTCAGAACGCTGTACTCCTTGATGCAGACAGCCCAAATGTATCAGAAGCTCGATTGCCATCGCCTACACTCATAAAGGCTTACAACTGCGTCTATAACATGGTCGGTCGGACGTCAAGATTCGAGAATTAGGGCCTCGTGTTCCAGAGCAATTCCACTTTAGTGGATGGTATTACCGGAATGCCAACGATACAATGGGTTTCCAAATTTAGAATTATTGCGTCTATTTGTTCATAGAGCCGATTTGGTGCATTTCTTTCAAGCACGAAGTGATGAAGGATGGAAAAGTTGAATTGAAACGAATATTCAACGGCGTGCAAGTGACATACTCTCGGTCCTGATGCAATAAAACAGCAAATCAGGGTATCTACCGTTTATTGTAAAGGAGCGGGAACGTGCGGTTGGACTCCCCGAGCTCAAATACACATTCTCCAAGCAGAATGTCGATCGATTAGCACACTACTATAACTGGATCAGATGGATCAAAGATCGAGTCTATTACTAAGCAGATAGAATTCCGGTTCTTTTTCGTCCGGGAGGCTCTCTGTACCCGTCATACAGTTCTGATTACCAAATACAATGAATGGAATATTAAAATGTGAGCTCCATCATCCAAGTAACCAATGATGACTGGAGTAAATGGATAAACGCGAATAAGGGTCGCCAACGCGTGTTAAATGGAAATACGGCCGTTTATCCGTCGTATTTGAATTGGTTTTTTGATCCTGGGAATCTAGAGCCCAAATGCCAGAACTTGGATGTGTGGTCCCTGCTCATGTGCAAGAATTCCATCCGCAACGATTTGTCACTGAAGTCATGCACCTCAGGGATAAAATCAAGAGCGAAGGTGAGACCGTTTTCCCAATTTCGATCCATCGCAGCTAGAATGAGAACATCAACCGAGCAGATATGTTCTAGTGCTCAACTGGACTCGCTCTGCCTCCTCGATATCTTCCTGCGGCTCTTTTCAACAGCCAAAATCCAGAAGGTGATCCTGACCCGATAAATTACAATGGCGGCTGTCCACCGAAAGAAGGAACCGAATTGGAAACGAATCTCTTCATTAAGGACAGCAACCATCTGTTGACTCGGACGCCATCTGGTCGTTATGGAATCATGAGCAGAAGTTTCTGAAATCATGGTGTCTCACAAGCCAGGCGAATGTACGATGGCGTATGTAAGACGGATACCTTCCCCACTCATGTGAGATCAAAGCCATTGTCTAGGCTATACGTCCACGAGCTCTTCTGCCTACGAACCAGAGGGATAACGCTCTTGTGACTGTGCAGACGGAACACTTGTACCAATTCCGAGGGATTCAAGCGTAAAAGCTCATGCGAATGAGCTTGACTTCGAGGAAAAGAACTAGCAGGTGCATGCATCATCCTACCCGGCATTCCTTAAATTGGTTTGAAGCTTTGTTTCTAATAGCGCTTGTCAGTCCCATTCCAATCGGAGTTTTATGGCGCGGTCTTGTGACAGTGAAAGGCATGTTGTACATCGCCTCTATTCGCGCCGAGACAACAAGCCGTCAAAGCTCATAAAGGGTTGTTATGGCGTAGTCTTACATCAGACAATATGACGTGGGAATCAGCGGCGCAAAGATCGCGGGGTTTTGAAGCAGTCGACCACAAGGCTGCCAGTCGATTCTTGGTAATCACGTGAGTCAAGTGGTAGGTCTAGCATCTTTTAGCTCTCGCGCTGAATCAGTTACGAGTAGATTTCGGGTGATGGTGCGTCTGGGTCTTATTCCGATTCCATCTGGAAGTTTGGAGCAGTTTTAAAAGCGAATCTTGACATTTGTCGCAGTATGCCAGCATGCGATTGACTCTGCTGCTTTTTTGTGTCGGAGGATGTATGCATATTCATACTGAGCTGGTTACAGGTGGTCAATCGAAGCGATCAGACGGCACACTTGTGAATGAAGGTCATCCTCACCGATGTCGGGTACATTGCTTTGGGCCCCAAACACTAATTCGACGTAATGGCTTTTCGACATCACAGCACAGTTTATGGTCTCTTTCGTTCATTGTGCTCATATTGAGCTCTTTGGTGGAGGCGTTGAGGTAACATGTACCCAAATTGGCAGCAGGTTGGTGAAAAGGTTGTATTTGATTAAATTATCGCACACGAAAAGTCCTTCAACGTATCCGGCCACGACACAAGCAAATCTGGGCGACTTGAGTACCCCTGATTGTCACAATTCCGTCCAGACCATTGAGGATCATGAGAGGATAGGTATCGTTCGTTTCAAAAACACGTTCCGTCATTCCGTGTAATCACAATGGCAAGTCTGATTCCAGTAATTTGAGCTGGTCACATTAGCAAGGCTGACCGCATGCCAAAAAGACACTGCTTTGTAATTAACCATGAGCATCTTTTTCTTTCAATTGATACAGTACGGTCTGAATTCATCCGAGTCTTTTTTGTTATTGGTCGAAACAATCAGCGTAAAAGCACCGGACACTTGGGTTCTCGGGCTCAGCAGCTCATAGGCAGAAAAATAATACGGAAATTGGTCTCACCTCTGCCATTCTGCATTGTCCAAGGGTACTATCTGTCTTGACTGTCATGCTAAATAAAATGCTTGTTCTTGCAGTGTCAGCGGGTTGCAATGGGTCAATATAGTCGTACGAGATAGACATTTAAGTAGCGGCGCAGCTTATACACGTTTCTCGTCTAATTTCTAACGAATTCGGTGCCAGTACCGATGAATGTGACGAGAAGCTTGATTTACACGCAGAATCATGCTTCTGCATCTTTCGCCCCTGTGATTGTAAGTAATTTTACAAGCTAGGCCATATTTCAAGTAGTCACATAATCTTTTACATTTCGTATAAAATCAAACAGAAGCGATTCTTCTCTGCTAGACTTTTCACGGATAAGAACTTTCCACATATGTTTTCTTTAGCCTTATCCAAGCACGAAGAACTTATATACTGAAAGGCTTTTGGGCCTGTAGACAGGCGTTATCATGCTCATGATTGGCTGTTTCGGAGCTGGAAATGCTGAGCTTTCGCCTCCCTCTGGTCATTTCCAAATTTACACTCACAATGAAAGCCCGAAAAAACTTCCGAAATCAAACCGTGGTCAAAATTAAGACTCTGACGTCGACACTACAAGGACGCAAATATCTATTCTACTCCATTATCAAGCTCGCTCTTGTATTCATTGTGGCATTCGTATTTACGCATATGTCGTATTCTCCACGCCTTCAGCCAAAGACTTCGATTCGTGTCGAGCAAAAGCTCCCTTCCGCCAAGGGCACAACTCTGAATCGGATTGATGAACTATACAAAATCGACGATGCCACTTCTTCATTACCTCCGTTGTATGAATCGAATGTGAAGGCGATTTTTCCCAACTTTGTTCTATCGGGAAATGCTTGTCACGATGTAGCATACACTCCAAGCATTTTGCATGAGTATGTGATCCATCCCGTGACAAAAGCGATGGAAGAAACACCAGCAAAAGAAAACGAGTTGTTTTTCATGTTAAATGGGCAAAATGAGGGAATATACGTTGCATATAATGAAAACTTTGAGTGCGTTCACAAGGCAGCTGAATTCGCGGCGAGAGCGCTTGGAGCAGACGTCAACTTGCTTCCAAATGGTATTCGGTTGTTTGATCAAGCTGGTATGCCTGTGCTGAACGCCTATGATTTCAGCAAGACCAATCGAAATCTCCACATTCTACTGGATTTTCAGATTTGGATCTGGCCGGGAATTCGCATAGGTCACAAGTACACACTGGAGAATGGAGTTGTCTTGACAACGATCAGTATGTCCCCAAAAGTGTTTGACGTGGAAAAATTCTTCTCTGCCAATGAGAGTGCTGAAATCATTGCGGTGGGAATGAAAAATCTGGAGAGATCTAAAGTCGCTAGTGGTAGCGTTGGCCCTTCTGTGTCAAGAGTTCGAACGAGTCATACCGCTTTTTTGCACGATGACACGTTAACCCGCAATTTCCAGCGTCGTGGTGCTCGACTCGCACGATTACCATCGCCATCGTTTTCCGAAAGGCTTCAGCTGGTTCGATACAAAAAAGGGGAGTTTTATAAAGCACACCACGACACATTCCATACACGAGATTTCGTACCAGACAACTGGAACACGTTTACGTTCCAAGACTTTAGCACATGGACCACTTGGACAGCCGAAAAACTTCGCAATTTGGGCCAGCGTGCTCCTGAAGATTTCCGTGTAGGAGGACGATATTTCCCTGATTCAAATGATTCAAGTGGATTCCCGCATGCATTACTGAGTTTATTTTTCAAGAATGGAAATGCTTCCAATTTCTTTGCTGCACAGTATGATACTGAATGGGGCTTTTGGCTCGGCAAATGTCTCAAAGAGCAAAGACTCAACATCATGTCGACGGTAATGAGTGATGGCGGACGCCCTACATACCTTCCAGATATTATCCATCAATGGGAACAGGCCATTGGAATTCCTGAAGTGCGGTATACGTTGACTAAGGGGAATTCGAATGGAGTATCCCACTACTACAACTGGATCAGATGGGCTAAAGAACGTATATCATACCATGGAGACGATGTTCCTGCCCAAATTCATCCTGGCGCTGAACTCTATCCTAGCTACAGTGCTCATTTTGAAATGAAATTGTTAGGCTTTGTTTTGGAAGATTACCGCGACAATCTGATCAATCGGGCGACGAACAAAACAATGTACGATTGGTTAACAAAGAACAAACATAAACTCCATACTACAAGTGATGTTTTGAGAGATCATCGTGACTTTCTCGAACTTGTCATTCGGTCATGGGAAGCTCGGGCGCGGTATAGAAACCTTGTGTACGCTGTTCCAACCTACGTGAAGCATTTCAATCCGCAGAGATTTGTTACATTATTCCTATATTTGAACAACGAGACAAAGGTCGGTGGCGAAACAGTGTTTCCATTCTCCACAGAACGTTATTCAGGCGAAAAGATCAAGCGTACTGGAATGTCAGATTGTTCAAGAGGACTTGCGGTGCCACCACGCCCACTTCATGCCGCTTTATTCTACTCGCAAACTCCGGAGGGTGATACTGAAGCTATGAGTCTTCACGGCGGTTGTCCACCAGAGGAAGGCACCAAATGGGGCTCCAATTTGTTCATGTGGAATGCTGACGCTGATGATGGTTCCTCCGTCTGGTATGATTAATTGACGGATGTGCTTTATATGTCTTTTTTGGATGCAATTTCTCTGATTTAGTGCGCTTACTCAATCTAAATTCTCTCCGTTTTGGTTGTTGTGCTTGAATCATCTCACATTTTACTACAGCGTGCTGGTACAATTCTATCCGGATGCATACAAGCTCGTTGTGTGTCATCTTGGATCGAGTATCAAACTCGCACATTGAGCGCTTCGTAGGGGTTGGCTAGAATTGTAATAAAATGCTTCATGATTCGATAAAGTCCGAAAATCTCCTCCTCAAATTTGAATGAGAATGCTTCGCACTGCGGTACGATCTTGCCGTTTCCATACGCTTCCGTCTCGACCAGCTTTTCGAAGTTTCAGCTCGCATGCACTCGAGCAAAGTACCCTTTCCATTTTTCACCGCTTATACGCGACAGAAGCTCTACACGCTGACTCTTGTAACGTAATGTAGAGACATCAGTGAATGAGCCCACAACCAGTGAAAAACAAAGTCTGCTTGAGAAGTACGGCTTGGATGACTGGAAAGTCACCGCGCCCATCGGAGTAGCCTTGGCGGTTCCCATATTGAGCAAGGGAGTGCGTTTATAATTGAAATTGGCGATGAAAAGCTTCAGACTCAGAGTTTGTTTCGGATAGATTTACGTCATCAATGAAGAGACCCAACTCGCTGCCTGCTTCTTCTTGTTCTGTACGTCTGTGTACAAATTTGGAGGGAAGGCTATCTCCTCGTATTTCGACGCTCGAGCTCAAGCAATTTTGCAGTACGTAAGCGCCTTTGATACTTTTCTGTATTGAGTGGTAATGTGTAGAGAGCACAATGCTGTGGAAGATGCCAATATCGAGCTCGCAAAGGAGACGCTTAAAGCTCATGAATCGCTATTGGCGATCCGCGATGACGTTGCGCTTGTTACTGAAGCTCACAAGGATGCAGTTGCTTTGATGTGTCAAGTGCAGGCTTATAAACTTCGTCACGAAACGCGGATAACATTTATAAAAAATCTCGATGCGATCAAAAGCATCGAAGATGAATGTAATGCGGCATTGAAGGCAGCTTTGATCAGAAAAGCTACTGAGAACGTCCGTTCCATTCTCGTGAAAGGAGGAAAGCCAACCAAAGCGGCAGCATTCAAACATGCGCTCAACATTTTGTCTCAGTCAGACATGGATGACGAGAAGGAAGATGAAATCGCAGCGTTATTCGCGAAAGAGCTGCGTAGTTGTGCGGAGAAGCTGGAAGCGCAACAGGGATCCGTTGTCACTCTCTCAGAAGCCGAACAAGCTGCATTCCAATCTGATTTGGATGCCTATAAAAAACGATGCAATCTGACTCATGCTGAATTGAAGGCACCCAAAGAGATCACAGCCGAGCTCATGTAAGCTGCTCAATACACCCACAGGCTCAAGAAACATTGGATGGAGAAATTCTTTTTTCTAAAGCAAATGATATATTTCTTTGCGGATTATTACTCTATCGAAATCGCTTCTCTTTTGTGAAGGACAACACACCGCCAGTTTTGTATCCAGTAGGATCGAGGTCATAGATAGGACCAGGTACCGATTCACTTAGACCTGCTTGCAATCGCTTCTCAGAGCCGAATTTGGTACCTGATCCTCGTCCCCAAGACCTCTTCCAGGAAAATGAGCTCATAGTATCCGCTCCCAATGCACGTGATCCCGACTGCGTCCCCGGATTCTCACGATCACCATGCAGCGGCTGGCGCTTTGCAGACCCAAACTTTGTTCCATTCGATGTGGACTTACGACCCAAGCTCGAATTTATGTTGTAGATCGGACCCGGGCTGGGAGAAGAATGATCATGCAATGAGGCACGGGGTGCTTTGTCAAACTTGGCCCCAACTGCTGTTCTGAGCTCTGAAAGCGGCTGAGACCCAAAAGAATCCCGCATGTTGTAAGAATTCGGCCCGGGGCTTTGTTTTTTTCCAGCCTTTGTGACATCCCAATCCTCTCGCGTACTGGTTCCAAAGCTCTTTCCAACAGACGTATCACGACCACAAGCTTCAGGTTCAGGAAGCACTCCATCGCTCAAAGTTTGATCGTGTTTCTCCCATTTGAATCGATTCTCTGTCGGTAGAAATGCAGAGTAGGCGTAATAAGGTCCCAACTTTGACGGAGATGCAAAGAGTAATGGAGAAGGACCGCCACTGACCATTTTAATCGCAATGAGAAATGGAATATCTCAGTCCACATCGATCGTCCTGCTGTGATTCTCGTCCTGACGCTCTTACCCGATGCATATTTATAGAATTGCAATTCGAAGCCGAACATTGGGCTCAAATCAGCGCAGAATGCTCAGGTTTACGAGGCATACCCGCAGGGTTTATTGAACGCCAGCGCTTCCACATTTCATCCTGCTTGATCGAGGAAGAGCACTCTATCGTCCTTTGACGCTGATTCAGGTCAAAGACGAGCATCAATTCGTGGGTGAGTTGAGCCGCGATGACTTTGTACCGAACAATCCGCCAATTTTGAAAGCATTTATGGCAAGCAAATTTATTTCGCTGTCTCTGGAGCACGTTGTGGAGAGTTAGCATTTGTCTTTTGCTTGTTTGAATGCAATTTGTGTGCTGATCAGTCCATTTTACGCTGAGGTCTTCCAGCCTTAAATCACTCTGCTCTTTTCGCCTTTGCAGCTCATTCATCTGGCTTTCAGGTCAGTTACATTATCAGCATGATTCAGCATGGATAACTCACTTTCGCCTTTAATACATTCGCCAGTTTGTTTATACATTCGGAGAAGGCAAAAACCTTTGCCTGTATTTCGCGCTGGAAGCAGCCAAAGCTGTCTGCAAACATCCGCGTCGTACGCTGCGCTTCTTGGGCTTTATTGCGACTCTGCTGCAGCTCGATTTGGTTGACATGATGAATCTGCTTCCAGGTTCGAAAGGAGTGCTTTAGTGTGTCGTTCTGCACCTTTGCAATAGCCCGTTTACTCAACCATTTAATGAGATGCTCCCGCTGAGATCTTTGGATGTTTATATCCGCCTTTGGGCTTTCTTTTTGTCTTTTCAACTGATACTTCAGCTTCCACAATGCGATCTCCTTCTCTTTGCGCCTCAAGTGATTTTTCATCTGGTTCGACTTGTGCGTCTATCACATCATGTCAATGAATATTCTCATCACCAAAGCTCACGTCAAACTCACGTGTTTGATCAAACGTTTCCTCGTTTCTTGCAAATTTTCTTCGACTTTGGATGCGACAAAATGACCCTTTTCGAGCGTTTGTTCGAGTGTTGCTATCTGAGTCGAAACTGATCAGTACAGAGACTTTGACACTTGTCTCCTACCTGAAGGATGTATCCATTCTTCTCCTTATAGATACAATCCAGTTGCACTGTCAATGAGCTCACCTCTTCACGCATCGCATCAAGCTGCTTCTCTATCAATCTCGCTGTCTAGCCAAATACGTTTAGTCCAAAGTTTGTGGCAGAATGTCAATTCCAACTCGCTGCTGAGCCTCATGAGCCTCGGAGAGCCTCTGATGGTCTTTCTGCCGTTGTGAAGCGTTCGCTAGAAGCTGATACGTCTCAATTTGCAGGGATACGTTCGCTTGTTGTAAGGTGGAAATCGTCTGCTTGGAGCATTCCGATTCTTTCTCCAGCGCTAAAACTTGCTGACCACAGGCTTCCAGGTCACTTGCTCGCCTGTTTTCCACCTATATGATCCAAATCTCAACAAAGATCGATGACGCATCGTCGAACCTGATGAAGCTTTCTCTGATGGATACAGCCGCCTGAAGCGCATATTTGCCGGTCCATATTTGGCTTCACACTCGACTCTTTGCAATGGCCAACGACCTCAATGATAACTTTGGTCTCTCGGAAGAGCGCCTGGAAGCTTTCAAGCGCATTTTCCGGACATGGGATACGCTTTATATGAACGCGATTCCTACGGGAAAGCTGGATGCGCTATGCAATCAACTCGACGAGCAGCTTGATGAAGAAGAATTACAAGCCGCGATAAGAAGCCTCAAAGACGACAAAACGGGAATGATTCATTTCGATAGATTCATGTCGTGGTGGCTTAGCGAGTAGAGAATCCCAAAGTACTTTTCTCGATCACAGTAGACCTTGGTAAAGATGCACTACTGTAATGTACAACAATCACATATACAGTTTTGCCTAAACATTTCGCATCCGCGTTGTTGGATCCAATATGAGCGATAAAAGCATGAATGGACAGCTTTGGAATGCAGCTCCACCGACGGAAAGCATTTGTGTGCCAGGAGAAAGGCCTACAGATGCCTAGCAGTCGCGTCGGTTGTAGCTTGGGGACTCGGACACTTGCTCATCAAGTACACATCCGTACACCCCCGTCAGTATCTTAATACATGTTGCGTTTTTGGGGAGGGGACACAGCATTCTGGTGTCATCGCATATACCAAAGGCGTTGCCAAAAAAGGCTTATTCCCAGATACGTTCCGGTACATATTTCTTCAGCTCGAAAGGGAGAAGTAAATGCGCCTACAACTTGAACGCTGACCATTCTGCATTTTGGCTGGTTTGCTAGACACAGCTCATCGTACAAAGGATTGCCTGCACCAGGTGGAAGAGAATCTGGATCGTCGCCACCATCGTCATCTTGGTTTCCCATCCCGGCTCCATAAGTTCGCAAGTCTCCACTCACTCTGAGATATTGCGGAGGATCATTAGTAACGAGTGTAAGACTATTCGCTTGCTCAATGGGATATCGAGAATAGTCGATTATGGCTTAGTTGCCGGGATTTCTCCATGATCATTAGCGTTTACTCGATGGCTTCCGCTTCCACCACTTCAATAAGCATAACCATGACCTTCTTCGTGACCATCTCCATAATCACCTCTATAAACTCCTCCATATCTTCGTCCACTGTTGCTACGAATTCTATCAACCCCTTGAGGCGATGTGATAAATTCAGCCTCTCTGTAGGCGTCAGCGTACTCATTGCATGCAACGGCAGTGGCTACAATGTTTTCAGCTGAACGCGCATGGTTATGCCGGGTATCCTTGACTGTTGATGCTTATATTTCTGTCGGTGGTCTGAATCAGAGCGAGGAAGTTCTGTCTAGCACTTTCAAAATTCAGTTGTTGTCACAGTACGGAGTAACACGCCGAAGAAGAAGACCCATATTTCTATGATCCAGCATGATCTTTGCATTTCACATGGAATTCGTATGGTCTACTCGAAAGAGCTGGTCGCCTTGCTTCCATACCAGAGCCTGCTCTGTTTTATAGAGTAGTTGTTTTGCGGCTTTCGTTTGGCAGATATTTTGGAACCAGATTTCTGCTTGAAAGTGATGTACTCCTCAAAGTCTGCACTTTTCTGCCTCAGGACGGAGAAGGTTTGGGAATCTGGAAATATGGGAAGTCCATTTCAGTATGAAATAGAAGCATAGAGCACAACAGGTAGCATGCGTACACGGAGTTTCGATAATGTCGCTGGTACAGCCCATTATTAATACAACTCATTTACTAGAATCCAGCTTTATGGACCCCTTCACTAGATTTCAGGAAAATTAGGAATTCCTGGATATAGCTCAGCCTCCCGCACTGAAGCTCTGTGGTGTTGCGTCAAGACGAGTCCCAATGACCGTTGCAACAGTAGTGGTGAACGACATATGATGACTTTCTGAAGCCTAGGCATCCTTGAAAACTCCGCAACATGTTCGAGAAATGAAGCGTCAACGCCAAAACGCACGTTCTGGTCGAGTGATAATTTTGCCGCACTTATGAACGATCTTCGCTTCCTGGCAGGTTACAATTCCATCAGTTTGATTCGCACTGGCAGTAGTCCACGAAGGCAAAAGAATACTTTGTGTAACTCAAATAGCAACTTCCACCCAGTCCTTCGTTTCGGTCAAATCGTTAAGCGAAAGGAAGACTTTCACAATGGTTCAATCGCAATATAAGGTACATTCATGCGTACAAAACGCTGCAGGATGCGACTGACTTGCTCCTGCTTTGATCAAGTTTTTCAATTCCAGTCGGTTGTGATTTCGGTCCTCCCTTTGTCGTTAAAAGAATCAAGCTTCCATATCTGTAAAGCAGAAGTTTCCAAGATGATATCATCGTCCGCGTTATGAGCGTATACGTCTTGCCAGAATCACGGTGCAAGCCTACGATTCATGTATTTTTAACGATACAGCTTAGCTCTAAACCTCTATTGGCACCCTCGCACTCGAATGCTTCCTCATTTCGTGATGGTAGCTCGACTCTTCACTCTATCACGTGGTCTGATAGTTAGCGTGTCACTATTGCCGCACAAATTGTCAATGAAATGCTGCCATTTTCCATACTGAACAAAGTCTTCACGACATATGCGAAAGGCTTCTCAACTGGATAAAATGTCGAACGAAGATAATGGCGACTCAAAACACTCGAATCTGACGGGATGTCGCTCGCTCATTTCAATGCGATATGCTCTTCATATGATACCCCGTTATCAGAGACTTGACCTGTCCGGGGATCGCTATACTTCTTCTGGTGTTTCGTGATATGTTTGGTCGCCATCGGATGACAGCTTTGATTTTTTAACCGGTTGATGATCAGATCCCATTTCTGGCTCAGTCACCCCAGCATCTCGCTTATTACTCATGTCGATATTATAGATAGATACCCCGCTGCGAGCTGGATCATTTAGAGGTCTCGACTCATCATTTCGGCTTTCATTTTCGCATGTTATCCTATCTTTTTTATCATCGGTGTGTCCCAGCATCCCATCACTTGCTATTTGCGTCGAGCGGAACCACCATGAAAAAACTGGTTGCTTCTCTGACTCGTTCGATACCCGCATGAGATTCCATTGCTGTCTCCGAGCGCAGAGCAGAGGCGGAAATAAATCATCTTCGACGTTGTTGTTGTAATTGTTGACTGATACACCTAGTTCGGCTAATTTGCAATTCGAATTGACCGACTTGATCTCCTGACGTCGGTACTTTTCCAGCTTCTTTACGATCACAGTGCGCTTCTTCAGCAAAGCTACGATGTCGGACTCGATCTTCCTGAGCTCTCCATTCAAAAGCGATACGTTCATGTCAAGTTCAGCCGGGAGTGTCGTGAGCGACTTTGAAATTGCAAGTGCGACGGCTACTTCCTCTTCTTCGGTTTGATCCCTCAAGACCGCATCTACCTTTTTCTCTTGAACAGATTTCAGCTGCTTTCGCTTCATGCTAGAAACTTTTGTCATCGCCATACTTTTCCGTCGATCTAAGCAATTATTCACATGTAGATTCTGGCTATAAAAATCCATCGCAGAGAGATTTATCCCACAAACAGCACAGCTAGGATCGGGAATATTCGGCTCAATCACTTTTAATGCGTCATGGTTCTCTCCTTCTGAAGCGATCTTCTCGATGTAAAGATCGCTCGCTTCAGGCTTCACGATGGGACTATTCTCTACAATAAAAGAGGAATTCTTTGCTGCTACATTTGCATTCAAGCAGCAATCATTCGATATGATAAAGCGCAAGAGACTCTTTCCTACTAGAATCAAATCTTGCGAATGAAGCCTGTGCGATGACCCTGAAGCAATCCGATGGCCGTTCAGCCGTGTGCCGTTAGTGCTCTTACTATCCAAAAGAACCCAGCTTTCCTCACGATCAATGCAAGAATTAGAGTTCAAATTCGACTCGTAACGAAATTCTGCATGAACTGTTGACACCTCCAAGTCATCGTTCAAGCAGAGCCACGATTTGCTTTTGTGTCGTCCGATGATGAATGAGAGATTTGTACGTTGAGCATTTCCTTCCTGTTTGACTGAGAAACAATATCGTACGTCTACGCCAGCGTGTGGACCGCGTAATATTGTCAATTGTGCACAATCTGGCGATGTCATTTCCGCCTTAGATGCAAAGTTCGACGCTCGCACTTTGCCTCAATATCTCATCATCGCAATATGAGTAAGCTTCCGCTCTGACTTGTGGGTTTCATCATGCGTAATTTTAGATGGAAGGAAGGCAGCATCATCTATATATAGTTGAGCTGCTTCCTAGTCCACCGTTGGGATGATAGTTCACTCCCCTTACACACAAAATGGGAGCCGGAAGCTCACTTACTCGTGCCAAATCAGGGAGGATTCTGATCTTTCCCAGATGCAAGCAAGCAAGTAGAACCGAAGCTGTACAATTGGCCGATCATGAGGCTGGCGGAGCGAGCAATAGCGTGTCCGAAGTGAAGAAAACGCAAATGTCAAAGACTAGAATCAACGCTCGGATTATTGATACATTACGAAGCCTCAAGACGAACAAAGAAAATACGCAAACTCTGAATTTAGAGCGAATTATCCTCAAGTTTGGTGTCGCTCGTGCTGCATTTGATAGCTTGCGTGAAATCTACGATGAATTCGCCGAAGAAAATGGCTTGACGTATGTCGGTCTCAAGTCAGCTTTAGAAGCTCTAGGCACAACGATATTGGATCAGGATCTCCAAGAGATCTTCTTCGAGTCTGATGTCGTTCGAGATAATTCACTCAGCATGAATGAATTTGTCGTATCACTCGCCATTGGCCATCTCTTGGGATTACTTCAAACCTTCGAGTCGAAGCAAGTCTCAAGCACGAGCAAGCGCGATACAGAAACCAGTACATCGCTTGGAGACAACGAACGTGATGTTGTTGTAAAGATGTTTGACCTTTTGATCTCCGCTTATCTTTTATTCGACGCCGATGGCAGTGGGATTATCGATTCGAGCGAGGTACTGAAAGTTATGAATCCCAATACAAACTCGGGTTTGGCATGTAAACATTCCGAAAAAAGCGGAATCGGAGAAGCCCGAATCAAGGAACTAGACATCAATGAAGACGGCACGATTACATTCCAGGAATTCGTCCTGACATTCCAAGGCTGGGTGGGTGTCGACGATTGAGTTCAACTCCCAAACCGATCATAGCTGGATACGGATTCTTATTGGAATTTGAATAGAGTAATGAATGCAGTCTTTCTTCTCGATCTTCCCTGAACTCAATGTGGATGAAGAAGCCTGTAGAAGCTTTGATGTTGAGCTTCTTCACACTTGACATCTTGACTATCCACAGAGGGATTCAACGCTTCGACTGCTGAATGCAGTGAGACGGATGATTGTGTCATCCTTTACCAGCGTCCAAGGAATAATACAGCGGTCTTTATCGGTGATGATGCACATTACCGTTGGCACTGCGCTGATAATTCGAACGTTGTTTGGTGCAGACATACCGGTATTAAGGTAGTATTTTGATCATTTGATAGAGAAAATGGCTTTATTGGATGTGATGAACTAAGGCATTTTGTGAGAGTAAATCTGGCTGGTAGCGAAGTTGTGGGCAAGGGTGTGCCTGTCTGTTTCTATTGTCGTTGCCGACGGTTTTGGCGAGCCGTCGTAAGGATTGTATTCTTCAGAATCTTGATGAGAGATTAAGCATACCAGTTCTCATTGTAAGGAAGAATCGATATCAACGCGAAATTCATCTGTTCGAATGCGAATTCGCTCTAGTCTCGTAGGTGGGGTATCTAGAAGCTCCTGATACTTTGCAAAGGCGACTAGAACAATCAGTGCGAGCAAGAACTGCACTGCCTTCATTTTCTTTGTCCCTTAAAGATGATTGAAGCTCTTCTTGCATCAAATATGACATTCAATGTATCGAAAAGAGCCTCTCGAGAGAATGACTGGATCTTCGATACGAATGACATTATTCCTGCAACAAATCAACAGAAACAATAGGCACCCACACACCTCGCTATGATTTTCCCAGCCAGCCGCTCCATGATAAAGCTTTTAGTAAGCTGATCCTTTCATAGCTGAACGCTCTCTAGAGGAGCGTAACGAATTGCTTCCATTGAGTTTGGCTTTCAATGAGTAAAGATAGCGGTGCATCGGGGACTCTACTGAATAGCTGGGTCGAATTCAGATCAATTCTATTCTCTATGGGTGAAAAGCTTGGTGAAAAGCTCGACATAAAATGTGATTCCTTCAAGGAATACGTCCTGGTGTAACATTTCATTGTGTTCGTGTAGCAAGATCGGCGTATTTCTCATGGGTGAGAAACCAAATGCGGGTATGCCAAGTTTGCGTATAAATCGGCTATCTGTGGCAGCGGGAAACACTTCAGTCTCTAATCGAACTCCAAATTCCTAACAGTGAAACTTGAGCCGATTGTCGATAAATATGGGAAATCGTACCTTGCTGACCGACTGGAATAGCTGCCACCAATGATTATTATCGTCCAGTTTTGTCGTGTAGTGCTCGTACAGCGAGTTTTTCTGTGCAAATTCCCAAGACAATCCTTCATCAGCACACCACTCGTCCAGCATCGCCTAGAATGGAGACTTCAGCATATTTAATACCGATAGCGTTGCTGCTTACATGAAGGGATAATATGTCCATTTTGGGTGAGATTCTAACGTCAAAACCAGCAATGGCTTCGGTCGGTATGACGTTGAGCGCATACGTCTTGCCTCCATCGACCGATACGCCGCTTTTAAGGTGTGTTAAATTGATTGTTGTGACATCACCCAAAGTTTTTTTCTTCATATCCCCGTGTTTGCATCCATCATCTACGTGGAGCATTGCTTCTTGCGTCTTTCGGAATGCTAGCGCCTGAAAGAATCACGTAAGGTTATGCCGACTTTGCTGTGCAAGCAGAATGTCGACCTTGTTGCAAATATCGATTATTTTTGAGGTCGCAGTGTTCGCTATAAAGCGACTTCCATGACCTGTGGGACCTTCTGCTTTGACATAGAGCCACCAAGGAACACGTTCGCCATAAAAAACCGTGTAAGCTTTCTCTGGATTGGCAAGGCCTTCATCAAACACACACGCGATCGGCTGCAATCGCTTAAAATCCTCGCTTTGAAGAAAAACATTCATGCCATCAGCGCCTCCGATTTCTTCATCCGGCACAAACAACAAGTGAATATCACGTTCTGGAGTGAAGCTTTCATCTTGTGTCTTCAATCGGCGTATCGCTTCTACATACTGAATGCAGACTGACTTCATATCTTGCGTTCCTCGACCATAAATGTGTCCATCACCTAAAACTTTCGGCTGCAGAAATCTCAATTTCGTGTGAATAAAAGCCCATAATAAAGCTATTTCTGACCTGAAAAGGGTCCAAATCCCATTTTTCTCTCACCGCGGGCACGACATCATAATGAGAATTGAGGATGATGCAAGGTAGCGATGAGTTGGAGCCCTTCCACGTCGCCTTTAAACGTGAACATGAGGTCGAAGGAGATTCATTTCCAAGAAAATTGTTTGAATACTAGAACGATCGGCTTTTTGTCGACCAATTCGATCACTTTCACGTCTAAATCAACTTCATAATGCGAGTTGGTGATGATGAGCAAGCATGCGAATGCTTTGTATCAATTTACCTTCTTGGATATACTTTTGCAGCCATAGCGCACACTAAATTGCAAAGTCAGATTGATGTAGCAGCTGAAATTAACGCACCTTTTGGTAGCTTCCATTCGGTCCTTCCCCGCTTATCGTTGGAATTGCGAGCAACTCCAAGAAGCGTGTTATCGCGATACTCTCCATGCGTATTCGTTTACAATGCGCATCCGATTGTAGAGGTTAAAGGATATCAAAACATGCTCTGTACTGTATAAATGTGACATGAAAGAACGTCTGAGTACAGTGGTTACGCGAAGGTTGCTTGAATGAAGGCCCAGCCATTCGTTGTGCTACTCCTGCTCGATTTGATTCTTGGGGACAATTCTCTCTCTATACGCAAAGAACTGTGAGCATCTTTGAAAGTGATTCACGTGACAAAGTCGATAGACGCACCTCCCTATCGAATGGATCTTTTCAAGCCGGTACGCAAAGCAGTCACCGATCCACAGCTGCCGCAATCAAGCCTCCATGAACCTAGCATGATCGATGAAGATTGGGAGGAATGGAGCCCTGAAAAAGGATCCTTCTTGCATCATATGATCGCAGGATCTGCAGCAGGTGTGGCAGAGCACGTATCTATATTTCCAATTGACACAATCAAAGTGCGGAAGCCAGCAGCTCTTTACACTTGCATCTGAACTGACCCTATCGGTGTGCTCTAACCGAGTAGACTCATATGCAATGTGAACAATGTCATTGGAGTGGGAGTACAACCAAGTCATCGGCTTTGGAGACGCTTCGAACGCTCTTGAAGGAAGAAGGACCGCTTCGATTGTTTCGAGGCGTCAGCACCATGCTGGGGGCTAGCTTACCTGCTCATGCATTGTATTTCTCGGTATTCGAATCGGCAAAAAAGACGTTTGGTGCCAATCGCACTGAGCCAACGCCTTTGGCTTCCGGTAAACACGGATTTCGGATGCTTTCAAAGACTGAGGTTGATGTGCTTTTTTTCAGGTGCGGCCGGAGTCTGCGGGACAATTTGCCACGATCTCATTATGACACCAATGGATGTACGATTCTGTGTCTAGTATCGTGCAATGCCATTATCAAGAAAGGCTTTCTCTATTTCTATAGCTCGTAAAACAGCGTTTGCAGTTAGGATACTACAGCGGAGTATGGAATTGTATGAAAACGGTGGGTGCTATTCCGTCGGTGAGCTCGATGCTGACTCATTTGGTAGATCACACGCACCGAAGGATTACGAGCGTTTTATATCAGCTTCCCGACGACGCTGCTGATGAATCTTCCATACAGCATGATTATGGTGTCTACCAATGAATCCTTCAAGAAGATGCTCAATCCGACCGGAGAGATGAACGTGTTTGCTTATCTATCATCTGGTGCAGCGGCAGGAGCTCTAGTAGGAATTTCTCACACTTTCTAGCCTTCAGTGTCAAGTCAACTGTGTGATGTATCAGGCAGGCGCGTTGACAAATCCTTTGGATGTTGCGAAAACAAGATTACAGACCCAAAACATCTTTGTAGAGAATGATATTGTGGTAAGAACAATCTTGCGCTTCTACCACAAAGTATTAGCAATTGATGAGTATCTATGCCTCCTAGTGTAAAAATGTGCCATGCAAGCAACAGGGGTCAGAATATAGAACACAAAACGCTTCTTTGTCGCGCACATTGGCTAGAGAAAAGGTATGCTTCTTCTTCGTGTTTCTTGTAGCTCAATGTCAGTATCAATTAGCTGAGCGAAAGTATTCCGCGACCTCGAGTGCAATACCGGGGTCTTCTGGATACACTGATTCAAATCGGCACACAGGAAGGCATCGGAGGCTACTTTCGAGGCGTGTGTCCTCGTCTATTGCTTCACGCTCCATCCGTCGCCATATCATGGACAACTTTCGAAGTCCTCAAGAAGATGCTGGATGCAGATTCCTGAGAAGAGCAAGAAAGTACATCATATAGCCGCCTACCACACTGCATGAATGGCATTGTCAAAAATGGATCGTGCGTACAGAATAATCAATTTTGTGATAGAGAAACTCATGTACTAAAATATGAGATCATCTTATACTTTTACTCATCAAGGTGACCGAGCATCCTTGAGCTGGTTGAAGCGACCCTGGAGCTGATTCACGGGCCTTTCATGCTTGGATCCTGCCCACCTTCAGGCTTTTGTTGATTTGCTCCAAAGTCCTAGCAACTCCTTCATTTCAATCGTCTGATCCATAGACTCATACTTGAATCAGAGCATCTGTGGAAGAAGACTTGTGCTTCCGTCCAAGTACTGAGGTCTGGACTGGATGGGAAATCGAGCTGAATTGGTCTGCGTGATTGAGCTATCCGCAGACCTCACACTAGCACGACACAGCGGGCAGGAGTGCTCTCGATCCAGCCATTCCGAAACACACTCTTCGCAGAAAATATGGGAGCAACTCAGTTTCACTGGGCGCTTCATACGCTCATAACATATGGAACAGTCTGTGGAACCAGCTTCCACCACATCTTCCTCGGTCACATACGTTCCAAACTCGAGTTTCAGCGATACAAAAGAGCGGATCAACGTATAGATGGTCTGAGCTTGAAACCCAAGAACCAGTGCCTGGCTCAAAAAGTCAATAGCTGATAAAAAGAGATTGAAAGGAACTCGTTACCTTCATGAAAATGTATGCAAATGTTACGGCATCCGCGACAGATTCCGTCGAGCCAATCTAAGCAGAAGTTTTCAGTGAGAGGAAGTAGTCCGGTACAATATCTTCGTACCTGATAGTAGGTGCACCACGGCAACCCGGCCAACGCGGAGCGTATGAAAATGGAAACAACTTCGATGATTCCGAAAAGCTTTCGCTAAAATAATAGATAAAATCAAAGCACGATAAGGACAGAGCAATGATGTTTATACTTACTTTGCGTCGGTAATAGAGAACGTGCCAGTTTGGACTACTTGAAGAAAGCCTAGATGAGCTACCGTCATCATGCATGCTGGTTTCATGCTCTAGTCTTGAGAGTTCCGAGTCTGGCGAAGTCGTGTGCGTTCGCCTGTACAAAATATTGCTCGATTCACACAGCTTCACGAGTGACTGGCATTTCACCATAAATTGTGTCCATATTTCGAGTGTCATAGCGGTCACCATTGCTTTCACAATGATAGTCAGAAGCCGAATGATAAAGTCTAAGGAATGGACGATCAGCGTCTTTACTTTGCAGGAGTATTACTCATCGTACCGTTGACGAGAATTGCGCCAATAACTTCCCAAAATAAAACTTTGGCCACTTTATCGCTTTTCGGGTTGAATGAATCCGCCTGAAGAAACAGATTCATTTTGAATTGGCGGAACGGATTGATGTCTCCATTGACACATGCGAGCGCAAATATATCGATGATGCAAATTGCAGCGATTCCAAACAACTTGAGAGTGTTTACATTTTCTTTCAATACGATCTGGCTTCTTAATCGTTGATCGAGACCCATAATCGATAGACTTCCCGTCACGAGAATAAATATGCCTAGCGTATGTTGATATGCAAAATGCAATAGAAATAGAGATAAAAATGGAAGTGATTGATGACATCGACGATACAAATTCTTCAATTCTTCATATAATGAGAGATCGCTCTCATCATTTCCGTTTTCAGGCTCAGTTCCTTCCTCGGGGTCTGCAGCTTCCAGAGGAAGAGTCCGACTCCTTCCCTGTTCGACTGAGCTGTGACTCTGATCTTCAACACTTGCACTTTGGCTAAGAATAGTGATGTCCGAAGGACCAGAAGTCATAAGTAGCTGTTGGTTGATTCCTCGCAACCGATCGATTTGGACACGAAGTATTTGCGTCGAAAGCGCTCGAAATGTATTGGAATCGATATTTGTTGCATTGCCTTGTTCTTCCGACGAAGCGGTACCCAGCTGATGATTCTCTGGGGCAAACACGGCCATGTTCTGCGGCTCTATCTCGACCATTTGCGAGTTTTCCTCGACGTTTGAGGGTGTCCTTGCACTCATTTCATACCCGAGCGTACTGACCGTGTTCTCTATCCTCTCTCGCTCCCGTGAGTCATCCTCATAACCTGTCATAATCGCTAATTCCGACGCAGTATCGGCATAGAGAACCATTTCCAAATGTAGACTTGGAGACAATAACGTAGAAAGAGAATGTTTATTGGCTTAAAAATACTGTCAGACGGGTACGCAAATGCTACTATGCTAGTGCTGTTACGAGCCTTCCCTTTGTAACACAAACAGGTGGATGTGGGTGTCTCGTCCATACGTGAAAGTTTACTAAATGCGAGCTTTCTTAGTGTGGGCATCGTTAGCATGTTGAAAAAGCTGTAGTAGCGATATAGGTAGCGACACTAAGCGAGTTTTAAAAGCAAACGCAGCACTCAAAGCTTTAAACCGACACACTGATGTTACATGTATTGTCATCTGCGGGCTTTGTCCATCACGCTCGAATCTTTAAAGATTTACGCTCTCTATCCCCGTCTCTGCATAAATATTCTTCCATCGACATTCTTTTGTATTGGCTGAAAGTTTCTGTCTAAAATTGAGACATCGATGCATTTCCACTTGTGCTTAGTATTGAACGGTTTTCGCGAAAATAGAATAATTTCAAGCTGTCAAGCTTGTTGCTTTGTGCTCACTCGGTAATCAAGCTAATCAAGCTGATCTTTAGCTATCTGATTTTCCGATCACGATTGCGTACTGTGAATCAATTGGGAGCATAAGTAAAAGCCCGGTCTGAGCTCAAACCTTTACCGAATCATGTCGACTAGACCTAGCTTGGCTGTATCTCACGATGAGGCTTTTGTGCCCAAAACGGTGGCATCCAATGCATCAATTTCAGTCAGCCCAATGCGTGCTACGACATTGGATCCACATTGGATGAGACCGCTGGCGGCCAGCAACCGTATGAAAACTTCACCACGAAAGAGGGAGAGAACAGATAGTTTGTCACAGCACCTGGCACCTTCAATGTCGCAAAGACAAAAAGCGCAGGGTCTTTGTGAAGAGGAAAAGCTTCATCAAGGGAGTTTACATGAGGCGTCATTGGGCAATGCTCATAAAACGCAAAGAAATAAAACTATTGGTACCAAAATCATTTCAGCAAAGGAGAAGAGCAATCCAAGGCGCTGGACCAAGCAGGAGGTAGAGAACTTGTATTAATACAATGAGAGTTTAACGTGGTCTCTTCACAGGATGAAGCATTGCGTCTAGCGGTTGAGAGGAGTGGTGAACGAAACTGGAAGGTAGACGGAGTGTTTTATTAGTCATTGTGGTACGAAAGGTGATGTTTTCATTCAGACCATTGCAGATCAAGTTCCTGGACGAAATCACACACAGTGTCTGCAAAGATGGACAAAAGTACTCAAGCCTGGATTGATCAAAGTAGGCAACATTTCCATTCCTAAGTCGCTCTTGGTAGGTTGATTTGATTCTGCATAGGGTCATTGGACCATCGAAGAAGACAATAAACTTAAAGGGCTCGTCGCAAACGTGATACGAAATTGGGGTCATGTCGCCTCCATGATTCCGGGTCGAACGTATGCCACACAATCTTTCACTCTATGAAGATAACAAGTCGAGCTATTGATAGGTCCAAGCAATGCCGGGAACGTTGGTGCAACCATTTAGACCCAAGTATCAACAAAGGGTGATGTATTTCATATCAGCCGACTTGATACTTATACTGAAGCATGCATTTTTAGATCTTATTCTGAAGAGGAGGATCGTATTATATTAGAAATGCAGGCAAAACTAGGCAACCGATGGTCAGTCATCGCTCAGCATCTGAAGGTACGACTACAATGTCTTGTAATCGCGCTGAACCGGCAATATTTATCAGGGTCGGACTGAGGATGCGGTCAAAATACGCTGGAAATCGCTCAAGCGAGGACATCTATCCTCATATAAAGAGTACCGAGACAAACAAGACGATGGAAGTTCGAAAGAGAGCTCCACATTTGCCCAGAGTGAGGTTTCTATCGGTATGATTACAAGCAACAGGATTCCGCCCGTGATTTTTCCGAAGAGAATAGAAGGTTTCAGCTCAGCTGCTCACATTCAATCCTCAAATATTTTGGGGCAGCCGTTTCGTTCACGTGATGCGGGCAAAGCCATACCAGTATCATCATACCCAGCCCAAATGAATAACATGATAACTTTTGTTGGCGAATCAGAGTCTTCTGAAGCGAGTCCGGGTCAAAACTGTATCAATAATGGTGTCCGGGTATCTTCCCGTAGTGCATACTACCCAAACGCGCCGACACAACTCGTTACAACGAATCATCATCCGCTCGATACGCCTCCGTACTGGCATCGCTCCTTAGCAATCGAAATGGTGCGTGTTTGATGTACATGCACCACGTATTAACTCAGCAAATGTGTGCTCCTAGCCGACTACATCTGCTTCATCAAACACCTTTCCTGAGCAGTTCACCCCGATATCTGTCTACCCAGCCGGAAAACACCAAGGCCAAGTATTTATGGATTCCAATCGAGTAGTGCGAAAGAGTCCATCACGAGACGAATGGGGCTCATCAAGTACCCCACGAAATGTGTATCCTCCGTATTCAGCTTCTCATGCTCGTGCGAATGATTTGCTACACCAGCAGCGCCTACGTTTAATCGTACAAGAACGGGATAAGGCAGCGCTTGTTTTCTCATCTGCTCTCTCACCCGGTCAAGCATTGCTCACGAAAGAACTGGAAGCAAATAAGGAGAGGCAAAAAGAGCAGCAGGCTCTAATGCATCAAGGATGGAGAAATGCTGCACAACTTATGATGTTGCTAAACCATGTATGATAAATGTCTATGTAAATCGTTAGCATCTCATTTGACTGAGTCGGGAATAGGATAGTGCGATGACTGAAGATTCCAGTGTGTCGTACGAAGGCTTGATGGAGAAAGTAAGACTATCCGAGCTCGAGCCTTCCGCAGATGATTTCCTAGAATCCAACGATGTGGACGACGCAGGTAGACACATAACGCTGCTCAATTTGACGTGATCTGAGTATGTCTTCGAACAGATGAATCGAGCAGAGCGAAGGCTTCTGCTAAAAGCTAGATCTGGACCAAATCGCTGGACTCGTTGTAATATAGAAATAAAGCCTAAAAGTAAAACGTAAAACATTCTATAAACCCACGAGCGCATGATAGACGCATCGTAAGCTGCTTGCATCATCTCAGATTTATATTAAGTTACTCGTATGTGCTTTTGCAAGGATCTGTTCATCGAGCTTCAAATTGGATGAGACGTTTTGTTCTTGCTTTGTACATGATGCGATATCCACAGGCACGACAACGAATCGGATCTCGTGCAGAGAGGTAGTTCACAATTCCACAATCCCCACATATGTACTTGATCTCTGAATCCTTCACATTATCCATGCGAGTGGCGCCCGAAGGAGCCGAATTGCTGTCCATTGATTCCAGCGTCCAAATAATAAGTACCGTTATCTGTTACTTATCAGGCTACATTGCTGTAATTGGAGAAATTTCAGGTCACAGCTTCTAATTGGCTCTAACATCGTGATCGACATGATGATGCTTGTCCAACGGAATTTGTCGGATCATTTGCCGACAATGTGAGTATTTATGCAGCCAAGTCAGCTCAAACATGACTAAATCTTCTTCTTCGCAGTCTTTGTTGCATATGCTCAACGGCCATTCAAGCAAACACTGCAAATATATGCTCTACATGCTTGAAAAATGAGACAGACATTAGCGAAAAAATACCTAAAGAATACATCATCCAACAATGCCGTGGATGCCTCAAGTTTGCACATTTCGTCTCATACTTAAATAGCTTTTTGCTGATATGTACTCTTCTTTCAGATGGCAGCGACCTCCCTGGATTGCGGCAGATTTGGAGTCCAAAGAGCTCCTTGCTTTGTGCCTCAAGAAAATTAGCGGATTGCAACATATAAAACTGGTGGATGCAGTGTGGATATGGACTGAACCTCACTCCAAAAGGCTTCAGCTCAAAATAACAATTCAGAAAGAAGTTTTGAGTAAAGTGGTGATCCAACAGGCTCTATTGATCACTTTTATAGTCAGAAATTTGCAATGCGATGAGTGCCAATCGATTTTCACAAATCAGTCCTGGAAGGCTGTGGTCCAAGTGAGGCAGAAGGTTGACCATAAACGCACATTTTACTTTTTGGAGCAGCTAATATTGAAGTATCAAGCGCATGCGAAAGCTTCCAACATTGAAACACAACCCAATGGCGTCGACTTTTTCTTTCTTGAGAGGAATCATGCACAAAGATTTGTGGATTTTTTGGAAGAATGCGTTCCACTCAAGTACGTTGTTTGGAAATGTGATTTCTCCAACTGATTTCTGTGTGATTACAGGCTCAAATCTGCCAAGAAACTTATTTCTTCCGATAACCACAGCAACACCCACAATTACAAATTCACGTACTCTGTTGAAATAGCTCCAGTCTGTAAGGATGACCTGGTTGTGCTTCCGACAAAGCTGGCGCGAAGTCTCGGTAATATACACAATTTGTGTCTGGTGACTTCAGTATCCTCTTCCATCCACGTGGTTGACCCGTTCACATTGCAGACGTAAGAAGCTTGCTCTCACTCATAGAGATGTAATGTCAATTTCTCTGTCCAGGGCGGAAATCGACTGTGCAAAGTATTGGCGGCATCCTTTCCAAGGCGTTCGGTCAGTCAAAGCCCTCAAGAAATACACAGTGCTGGATATCAATCCATGCATTCGATCTCAAGGCGATGGTAAGGCGTATCATGTGAACAAAAAAACGCGTCTAGTCGAAGTCGAAGTGGTTCGAGAATGCGATTTTGGTGTCAATGATACTCGATTTTTCGCTGTCACACATCTCGGAAATGTGCTTCATGTCGGGGACACTGTGCTCTGCTACGATCTCACCAGCTCTGTGTTCAATGACAACGACATCAAACCGCTGGAGGAGGTCGGGATTACGCTTCCGGATGTCGTGCTGGTGCGGAAGAAATTTTCTCGACGAACCAAAAAGCGAAATTGGAAACTCAAACAATTGGAAGAAATTCATTCCGGGCTTCCAGCTCAAAAAAATAATCGGGCTGCAGACGATTCGATGGAATATGAGTCATTTTTGGATGAGCTTGAAGACGACCAAGCGATGCGTGGACAAATCAATATCTATAAAGAGCAGGCAGAGGCGCAAGACTCTAGCCAACCCGATGATGATGAAGGAATGCAAGCGTCATCTATTCCGTTGTCTGAAATGCTGGATGATCTCACATTCGAAAAGAAAAGTAGCGAGCCGATAACAATTCTGTCTGTGGAAGAAGCCAGCAAAGTGCATCCATGGGAACTCGAGGAACTTTAAACGGTCATGTATTCTCGATGAGCTTCCACAATTCAGCAGATTATTTTCATTTTGTCTTCATGTTGCTTCCGGAATCGTCCAAGCTTTAGGAACTGGTCCAATGTCCTGGATAATTTCACGATGACAAGACCAGACAAGTTTGATTGCTTCGGGTGTTCCGATCCCACCTGCACGAGGATCTCCAGCAGGCCCAAACCAGTGGTTTTGCGGAGCTCCTGTGGTTCGTGCGCGAATTCCCGCATACGTCGTACCGTTGACAGAGTGTGACAACACTTTTTGGCGAAAAAGTTCGTCGTTCGATACAACAGCCGCAGTCAGATGCGCGTGCATTTTCTCCAACAGTTCCAGGACTAGATCCACTTGATTGTCGTTGTACTTTGTGAGAATTTGGAATGGACCAAAGATCTCAGTCGTGACCAATTCAAAGTTCTCCTCCTTTAGTATCTCTTTTAAAGGTACAAAGACTGCTGTTGGTCGGATGGCCCCATACACTTTCGGAATCGAGTGATTATCTACGCCAAAGTTCAATGAGACAATGTGTCTGGCAGACAAGCGATCCTTACCTAATTCCTTTCCTCCGAAACTCAAACGGGCGCCGGGTATTTTCAATAAAGACTTGACATGACCGAGCATTCGTTCAGTGGTCACTGTCAAAACTGGTCCGATGGTGAGGTTTGATAGCTTTCGACGCTCGGCAAGTTGCTGCAGCTTGTCTTCAAGACCATTGTCCACCCAATTCTGATGCATCAAAAGGATTGACTGGGCTGAGCATTTTTGTCCAGAGCAAGCATAAGCATCCTGCGGCATCATAGATAGATGAGTCTTTATTTTTTACCACGCTGTTGCATTCATGGAACCTGGTCACAAGTCCAAGCGACATAATCTTGCTCATGCACATCAGGACCAAGGATCTAAAGAAGCATCGTTGCGTCACAGATTCAAGCAATCGATCACCAAACTAACCTTCCAGTCGAATCCTGCGTCCTCCAATTTAATCCGGCCAACCATATCAAGTGCGAGCTTTTCAGCCACAGCAGAAGACCTAATAATGCACAATCAAGTCATGATGACTATGCGAGAGGGGATATGCTTTACCCTGTGAAAAGTGTGTTTCTCGGCTTTGCGGCCGTGAGCACTTCATTCATCACTTGGCCATTCGAATGTATCAAATCGACGTCTTTCAGTGGTAAATCACAAGCATGTAGCATTCGTAGTGCCTCTTGCATCACAATACTAACTTTCGAATCCACCTTGATCAATACTTTGTTGCCCATATAAAGTGCTCCCATCAACTGCAACAATGGAATCTCAAACGGGAAATTGAATGGAGTGATCAGAGCCACAGGACCATAGGGCCATCGATATCCAACACTGGTTTGGCCCGCATGATTCCCGGGAGCTCCGAATGACTTGGCCAAAAATCGAACTTGATCCCCACTAAAATTTTCAAAAAACTTCTCCGTTACAATAACTTCAGTCTCGGCTTGCGTGTAGCTCTTGGGCGAGACTCGTTGGATAAGTCGAGTGAAAAAATCAGCCACTTGAGGATCACGCAACATCGCGGCAGCTTTGTGCGATATATCGCCATAAAGAATATATCTGCAAATTAAAGTGATAAAAAACGGACTTGTACAAGTTTAGCATCTTACCGATCCACATTGTTGAGCGGATTATGAAGCCCATACTTTGGTGTCTGTCGGAGACTTTGTATAAAAGGCTCAATTTCTGTTTTTGAAGTGGAAGGTATTTTGAGAAACGTTTCACCATTGAGAGGATCAACAATGTCTTCCATCATCTTTGTGTTTGTCCATTTTCCGTTCACTTTAAGAACCGGTTAGTGAAAATCTATGGACTTGTGAAAATACATTTTTACCGAGATTTTGGCCGATTCCTGGTTCATTTCTCGTTAAGCCGTTTGGATCTACAGTCGCCCAGCTAGGAAGCGCTGAAAAGTCACGGCAATCTCTCAGCAAACGGCGAGTAAAAGACGTTCCATTTAGCTTTCGACTAGAACGCAGAAAGCGAAGCATTGAAAAATGATAATTACACAATTACGCTTACTTTAGAATATTATTACACAAATGGTATCTCATGTATGGACCCTATGACACCTCGATTCTCCGTGTTTTCTACATGATTACACTGACAACTAACTTGATGGCACGCATAGCGGCCATGTCTATACTAATAAGCAGATCCATACAACCCAGCGTATAATCTATCAAACATTATCCTTTCGTGTGCACGTGGCAAGCGTTACAGTCGAAGGTTGCCAGCAACAGGAGGAACTTCCACCTGTATTTGTGAAACGTTTTGCAAGCTTAATGTAGAAAAATACCTACGCTGCGCTGTCACCTTATTGCTACTTGCATTCAGTCATACTTGCAGCTTCATTCACTCATCAAAACGCACTCACGATGAAAGATAAAGTTTTCATCAGATCTGCAGCTCGAAAATGGAGGCGAAATCATCTTATCAATTCAGGCTTCAAATTGGTTTTTGGATCACTACTACTTGCCTTTATATGGACAAGCTTTTTTCCAATATACCCGCTGGAAGATCCCATGACTCTCAGCTCTACAAGTGTGGAGCAAATACAGTCACAACTTACCAATACCTTGCATCGTACAGAAGCTAAAGGGAATCATTCTATCGATCTAATCAATGCGCCAAGCTTGCAGAAAATTGATCCAACGTACGCGCTTGCAACTGGAACTTGTGACGATCGAGCTTATTTTCCCAAGATATTACATGGGAATCGATACGTACATGTTTCCGAGCCTATGGAAGAAGTACCTGCCAGGACAAATGAAGTCTTCTTCATGCTCAATGGACAGAATGACGGGCTATACATCTCTTACAATGAAAAGTTTGAATGCATCCATGCGGCCGCAGCGTTTGCGGCAATCTCACTTGGTGCAGATGCCAATCTGTTGGGCAATGGAGTTCGACTTTATTCTCAGATTGGCTTTCCCATACTTAATACTGTCAGCCTCAAGAAAGCGAATCGTATTGTTCACATACTTTTGGATTATCAACTATGGACATGGCCAGGCATACGAATTGGCTACAAATACAAATTGGAAAGCGGTGTTGTGCTTACGACAATTGGATTGTCACCAAAAGTGTTTGACGTCGAGAATTTTTTCACTGCGAAGGAGGGGGCTAGAATCATCGAAGAAGGTTCGATCGAACTGGACCAGGACAATGAGAACCAAGGCCAAACATACAAGTCAGCCTTTTTACGCCAGAGTAGAATCACGGAAAACTTTCAGCGTCGAGGAGCGCAAATCACTCGCTCACCTTCTCCATCTTTTGTGGAAACTTTGCACCTCGTTCGTTATGGGGTTGGCGACTTGTACCGTCAACACCTCGATGTATTGCAATCACGGGAATTTGTGCCTGCGCGCTGGAATGCTTTTACTTACAACGATTTTGCGGCATGGGCTTTATGGGCAGGCAACAAAATCCAGCACTTGGGGGTCAAAGTACCGCAAGATTTCAACATAGGTGGACGATTCTTCCCAGCTCTGCATGATGTGAACGGTTTTCATCTCGAGCTATTGAACCTTTTCCGACGACAAGCGAGTAAAACGAATTTCTTCTTGGCTCATTTGGATGAAGCATGGGATGAATGGCTAGCGGTCAACATAAATCGACACGCCACCGATATCATCTCAATTCTATTAGCGGAAGGAAATCGACCAGAGTACCTTCCTTTTATAGTAAAAGCATGGGAACGCGCTGTTGCACTACCCGAGCTACGATACACATTTCCTCCTAAACAAGTAAATGGGTTATCTCACTATTACAATTGGATCAGATGGGCTAAAGAACGGATCTCATTTTACGACGATTCTTTACCAAAACACGTTCGTCCGGGAAGTCGCCTGTACCCAAGCTATTTGGACAATTTTCAAACTACTCTACTGGGCTACGTTTTGGAAGATTACGATGAGCAGATGATAAATAGGCTCACGGATGATTTGTGGTATGACTGGTTGATCACAAATCGAGCTCAGCCAGAAGTTCTTGGTAAGGTTCTGCAGACATTCTCGGGCTTTGTCAAGTTGGTGATCCGGTCATGGGAAGCTCGTGCACAGATTCCGAAGCTTCGCTACACGATTCCACCGTATGTGAAAGATTTTCAGCCACAGAGATACGCGACGTTGTCCATGTATCTAAGCGACGAAGCAATACGTGGAGGCGAGACGGTATTTCCGTACTCAGCCGATCATAACCATGACACAAAAATTCAAAGCAAAGAAATGCCTGAATGCTCAACTGGTCTAGTCGTACGTTCACGTGCTCTTCACGCAACTCTATTCTATAGTCAAACGCCGGAGGATGATATTGACAACATGAGCATCCACGCAGATTGTCCACTGGAAGAAGGTACAAAGTGGGTCTCCAATCTTTTCATGTGGAATGCGAATGCTGACGAAGGCGCACTCCTTTGGTAGCTTTTGTTTTCATCGCGCAAGCTGCAGTAACACGTAGTGAGTAGGACGACGTTGTATTTCCACAATCAAGCTGCCTTCATGAAATACTACACCATTCTTTTTGCTTGAATAGACCTTGTGCGTGTGCATTATCGATTCTTTCTGCCACGAAGTTGCATCGACAGAGCAGAGAGCATTTCCTTGAAATAGAGGTCGGTAGATACAGAGCTCATTGAAGTTATACAGTGTATGTAAAAGCGCAATCGAGTCTAAGACAGTCGCAATTCTCATCATACATATAATAGAAGGTCCAGGAAGGGCGGGCAGACACCTGGCCTTTCACGGCACTTGACAAGATTGATTGGTCAATATATAAGCGAGCATACATGTATTGGCTGATATTTTGGACCTCTTGTGCCACATGATCTCTCTGCACTCTCATTCTCAAAAATCCATCAGACTAGAAACTGACAATTGCGGTAGTGTGACTGAGAATTCAACTATAACGTACCTGGATCTATATGAAGCACTTATCTTTCACTATACTCGCGTTCATTTGGACGCAAATTTATCACCACTTCAATGCACCAGTACTTGAGCAGATACCATCAGCTCCCCGAGAGTCGCCACATCGTTCGAGCAATACAAGTCTTTTCGACATCAAAAAAGTGTATAATTCAGAAGCTGATTTTGATCCGTCTGATGCAGATCTCTCGGTGCAAATACCTAACGTAAAGCTGGTGGAAGAAGGCTGCGATCCAACATTCAAACCATTTATTATGCACACTCATCGGCTTATCCATGTCACGAAAGCAATGAAAGAACCGATGAAGCCCAACAGAGTATTTTTCATGCTAAATGGACGAAATAAAGGGTTTTATGTATCGTACAACAATCATTATGGATGTATGCACACTTCAGCTAAATTTGCCGCGATCGCACTTGGAGCTGATACCAACTTGTTAGAGAATGGAATACGCTTATATTCTCAAAATGGATATCCCATCAGAGACGCCACCGAATTCAATAATTCAAATCGAATCGTACACATCTTGATAGACTATCAGATTTGGGTGTGGCCTGGTATCCGTCTCGGCCATAAGTATTTTCTCGAAAATGGTGTTGTCATGACTACAGTTGGGATGTCCCCTAAAGTATTCGACGTGGAGCATTTCATTACTGCAAACGAAAGCGCCACACTCATTGAGCTTGGTTTGCCCTCTTTGAATAGGTCTAAAGTTGTCGGCTTGAAGGGAGAAAGCGTTGTGGATCAAGCTCGAACAAGTCATACATCGTACTTACCAGACAGTAATTTCACGCGTAAATTTCAATCTCGTGGTGCTCAGGTTGCTCGATTACCATCACCTTCATTTATTGAAGGCTTACAACTTGTCCGCTACAAGGCTGGTGAATTCTACAGGCGGCATCTGGATACATTTTCTAGCAGTTCCTTCAAACCAAAAACCTGGAATGGGTATACATATAAAGATTTTCTTGATTGGGTGACGTGGTCGTGCGCCACGATTCGAGAATTAGGGCCTCGTGTTCCCGAACAATTTCGCTTTGGTGGACGCTATTACCCGAATGCCAACGATACAATGGGTTTCCACATTGAATTATTGCGCCTATTTGTTCATAGAGCCGACTTGGCTCATTTCTTTCAAGCACGAAGCGACGAAGAATGGAAAAGCTGGATCGAAACGAATATTCAGCGGCGTGCAACTGACATACTCTCGGTCCTGATGCAACAAAGCAGCAAACCAGAATTTCTACCGTTTATTGTGAAGGAGTGGGAACGTGCGGTTGGACTCCCCGAGCTACACTACACATTCTCCAAGAAGAATGTCGATGGATTAGCACATTACTATAACTGGATCAGATGGGTAAAAGATCGTGTCTATTACTATGGAGATAGACTTCCGGTTCATGTTCGTCCGGGAGGATCTCTTTATCCGTCATACAGTGTTGATTACCAATCAACACTAATGGAATACATCATGGAAGATTACAGTCTCAACTTCATCATCCAAATAACAGATGAAGACTGGAGCAAATGGATAGTCACGAATAAGGGTCGCAAACGTGTGTTACATGAAGTTTTGGCCGCTTTTCCGTCATTTTTTGAATTGGTTATTCGATCCTGGGAATCCAGAGCACAAATCTCAGAACTGCGATATGTAGGCCCTTCTCATGTGCAAGAATTTCATCCACAACGATTCGTGACCTTATTTTTGTACCTGAGTGATAAAATTAAGAGCGGAGGCGAGACCGTTTTCCCATATTCGATCCACCGCAGTGAAAATGAGAACATCAACCGAACAGGAATGCCAGAGTGCTCAACTGGACTTGCTCTGCCTCCTCGATATCTTCATGCGGCACTTTTCTACAGTCAGACTCCGGAAGGTGAGCTTGATCCAATGAGTTACCATGGCGGCTGTCCACCGGAAGATGGAATCAAATGGGGATCTAATTTGTTCATGTGGGACAGCAATCATGTTGACTCGGTCTCCATATGGTCGTAATGGAATAGCTCTAAGTCTTTTCCCAATAAAAAAGGACTAGCAGAAGTTTCTGGTGTCATGATAGATGTCAGGCAGCTGGACTCGCTAGAGCCGCATGTACTGGCGTTAAGTGCTTGAGTAATCTTCACTGACATCGATTATAGCGTTACGTTCCAGAATTCCACTCAGGCGAATACCTCCACGAACATACTCTTTGCCGTGTCTCATAGGCAGTGAATCGATCGAGTACGGGTACCGACGGAAAAATCCGCCCACCCAAATTTGATCGATTCTATACAAACAATTCAGAATCTGATGGACGGAAAAACACGCCCACCTTAAAATACATAAATATCATTGGCTGAGTTTTGACCAATATATTTCGCAAACTCCCAAAAACGATACAAGCTCTAGTATCGGTTTACAAATGCCAAATGAGTGAGTGATGGTCAGTTTGAATAACTCAGCTTATCGCTATATGATTGGGTGATATTGACAATTTTGTTTGCCATAGTAAAATTACAGCGCTCATCAGCATGGGCGTGTTTTATGGGTGGGCGGATTTTCCGTCGTTACCCGTATGTGCGTGTGACTCTTGTGCACTGAAAGGAGCATGCGTCCATTGTCTGGGCTAGTCGCAAGCCAACGTTCAATATAATGGTCTGTCGAGACCGAGCTGTTCTACATCCAATCCAGAGAGATAAAGCTCGTACGAGCTTCAGACCCAATTGGTATCCATTACTGAGGAATCAATCGGTAAAAGCTCCTGCAAATGAGCTTGATTTCGAACAAAAGGACGCGCTTTAGGATCTTTGAAACTGCCATCGGATACCTTTACGAGTGTGTTCAGCGACAGCGATATATGCGTTGAAGCAGTCCAATTTTCAAGCGAATCAGTTCTCACGGATCAAATTCCTCCTTAAAGTCGAACAAAGAATACTGGCAATTTAACAAAAGCAGCAGAGATGCCATTTTTCTTTGTGAATGCATTTTGTGCTTGGGAATGTCCACCACCCTCTGCACCTCTTTAGGACTCGACATCGAAGCTATGCTGTTGTGAATACATTAGGATACTATTCGCAAGAGAATTGCCACGCCTTATGACAACATCCATACGCGATTTCCCTCCACCAAAAATGCAGATGAAAATGTTTTTGACACGATCAGATGCACAATATAGGAAATGCAGCTGGAAGTATTGGTTTAGGTTGAAGCATCATTCTGAAATTGGAAATGTAAACTCTGCATCAGCAATGGGCTGATTCAAAATGCAACACGAACATGAACGGGCTGGAACCTCAAACCGTGATTGCTACTGGAGGCGTGACGTATGGTGTTCATTTTCAGCTGGACGGATTGTCTAAACCAAGACGGTGGAAAAGAATATATCGCTTCGATCATCTGAGTTTTGCTGATGTCTATCCGCCGAAGCCTATGTGCCCCAAAATAATTTCCACAACATTTATACACAAACGCCAGTCAAAGAAGCGACCGGCTCTACTCGAAGCGCCATAGATACTAGCAACGCAAGCAAAGCACTAGGAATATTGCCAGCTGGACAGCATAGAATGAGATGTTGGGCAGCAAATAGCTGAATCTAGATTCACATTGAATATTGCGCTCAACACGTTCTACGATATACCAGAAGCAAATCGTGTCCAGGGTCAATCTGTCACTTGGAGTTGCCATCGGCCCATGCAGAATGTCGTACGAAACGTAATAGTACATCTATGGCATGATCTTAAATGAGACCCTTTGAGGAAAAAGACTATCGTTCCAGACATGTTGTCCACCATCCATCCAGCTATGAACCTTCCTCATTGAATCAATAACTCTCATGTAATAGCAATACTCGCACGCATACATACTCTTCTTCCTCTCACTAGGTTTGTACAATTTCATCTCTCCGTCAGTCATTGCATTAGTGGAGTGAGATCGGATAGTCCAGTACCCAATCCCATTCAAGCTTTCAGGCTGACAGAACACATAAAGTCCCTGTATTATTCACCACATGATGCCGGGGCTGGAGGTAAACAATTCCCTGCCTCGTATCAACTGCAGCGTCAATACGGAGAAGGTTGAGTAGAAATCAGATTCGAGACTGCCATCAACCAATTTCTACCGCATACAGTATTCTCAAATGATATTGTGTGGATTGAAAATCTAGTTTGCGGAAGTCCCTGTGGATAATCGCTTTGATTCTCTCACGCATACATCTTTGCCTTCTCATTGATTTTCACGTAATTCATATTTGGAGTTATTGTTGCTTCGAACCAATGCTGATGTCAACACCTTTCCTGGAACATCTAGGAACCATTGTACCTGATGTCTGTGACTGGATATGCCTGTATTCAGTCTCGTCTCCTAAACGTTTTTGGAGTGTCGTACATTAATTCGATCACAGCTTCGCACTTGCAGACCTGAAAAATGAAATGTTCTGCATATATTACGTTCGTACATTCCATGCTACATCATTCAATCTTCATTGGGCTCGGAATGCTTTCATTATGATGCGTCAAGTCTGATCGAAGTCAAGGGGCTATCGGCTAATACTGCTCGCATGACATCGCTTTTGTTTTCCTATAAAGCACTTCAACACGCAATAGAGTTGCGGACATCTGTACTCACCACAAGAGAGCCAAGAATCTGATTCTCCTCAGTTTTGAACGACCAAAAGCATAAGAAACGCCTACCTCTACATTTTCAAGTCTGGATCCTCTTCATTGTTCATGTTAAACATAGCATTCAGCATTATGAGACCCCGTCAGCCGTAATATAAGTAAGTGGGCAAATCCAAAGCTATTTAAATGGAATTGATCATTGGCATTGACAGTGTTTGTGCTAATATACAGATTCTGTCGCGTCCGAATCCCTGTGGTACACCTTTAAGTTGTTTGATTGGCCCATGCTTCGAGTTCTGTTCGTAGGAATTTCCGAAATTCCGTAGCTTAATCTTATTTACTTCCCGTTTAAACGATTGAATGCCGCAAAGACGCCATTGGACAGAGAATCCAGAGCACTACAAAGCTTCCTTGGTCCTAGACACATTGCAGCTGTGGATTCAATAAGAGGATGATGGCTTTTGAGTGGAACACAATATATTTAAGAGGCTATTGATGTGTGATTTATGAATTGGCAGATGTATGAGAAAATTTGTACAGAACGAAACATCATGGACAGCGTGAGAAACAGACATTTATATTGTTGAATTAAGCTGAACGAAAAGAACTGGCAAAAATACACTTGAAAGCCAAATGCTCGGTGCGTTGTTTCCGTCGGTAGGGTTGGTCTAGTCAGGGACTACGTCAGGCGTCAGGTCCAGCTGGAGAACGTTCGCAATCACATATGTACAATCCGGGGCATTCATTTAGACAGACTTGACATTCATTAGGTGGAGGGTCCTTTTTGCTTTGGATCAAATCGCTGCTGATTGCTGCCGTTGCATGCAACGCGCAAGCAGACGCCAGGGTTTTACAAAGCAAAAAAGGACCCTCCACGTGATGAATGTCAGCTGAAATTTTATGTGTGCTTGGAACAAGTCACAAAGTTTGAATCACAGTCATTGAAATTTTCTTACTAAGCTCAACAGACGAAGGATACCAAGATTTGTCAACAATCAAGGACAACTACAGGTCTCCCTTGATTAGTGAAATAGCAAAAGGCATCAAGTCTTGAAGGTTATTAACTCGCACGAATATTAAGGCAAAGATAAAAAACCGTGTTTATTGAGTAGATTCGAGGCGCACATTTGCAATGCCCTTAATGAGTTCGTACAGGGCTTCTAGTATAATACCAGTGTGCTTCAAACAGTTGGCGATGGTGGACTGCATCAAAGACTCTCACGCATCACGGCGCCAATGCATAGCCTGCAGGACGTCGAATTTGTTGAAATCATTCGTGCTCTTCTC
Source organism: Albugo laibachii (assembly GCA_902706625.1). Taxonomy (NCBI): domain Eukaryota; phylum Oomycota; class Peronosporomycetes; order Albuginales; family Albuginaceae; genus Albugo; species Albugo laibachii. Next base: position 170,644 of record CACSLJ010000015.1, on the reverse strand, counting down.
TTCGTCGTCAATGATGCTGTCTGCCACGTCGACAGCGTGGCGTCCCTGCATGCGGTGGAAGTACGCCTTGATACACGCGATGACACCTGCATCCATTGTCTGCAGGACCGATGTGGTTTTCGGTGGAAGCATCTCGATCTCCACGTTGCTGAGAAGCTTCTCGGCGCAATGCGCAGAATCGTTGTCCAAGAGCAGCAAGACGTGACGGCCTTTTTTCTTCATGCCTCATTGAGCTCATCCAATCACTCCTGAAAGAGATCCCTCATTATCCAGCCCTATATTGTTCTATTGTATTGCACTCCATGGTGCTCGCCATACTGTCGCCCAAAGCAGCGCGGTTTGACCTTGGATCCCACGAACAGAAACGGGAGCTTCTCTTTTCCATCTGCGTTTGCTGCTACAGCGACAGTCAACCGTTTCTTGTCACTCTTCCTCCCTAAGATTGGCTCTGTGGAAATGGTTTTGGTGGGCGACTTACAGTAGTAGAGGCTGTCTCGTCGAGATTGTAGGCATCTTTCGCTTCATAGTCGACAATGCGTGCACGCAGCGCTGCGCGCCCTTTTTCGACAGAGGCAGCACAAGCTGTGCCGGCTGCTCTTTGCGTACGACGTGACTTGAGGTTGTGGTGACGTTGAAATCTGTATAGTCAGCCCTTTAAAAATGTGAGCTCGAGCAAGCGACTACGCATCGCCACTGACACGCTGCGGGTGACCAGCTCGTCTCGCTCCGCCTTGAGCCGAATTAAATGACCAGTGATACAAATATCCCGCTGACCACACTCCTCGATCCAAACTAGTAGCTGCGCGTCAAGCAGCAGGGATATTTCGGACGCAGGGACGTTTGCACATGGCACGGTTGCAGCAGCTCTGGGTGCGTGCGAAACCTCTTCAAGAGCTGACTCACATTTGATCTGGAAGGTGCACGTGGAAGGATAAATCGTTCTTTCGCCACAGCCCGAGTTCATGCAGCGTTAGCGCGTCGTTAGTCGCGTGGTGCTGAACGAGCGTGCGTTGCTGGTCGATCGTCAGTCGCACGCGCATGCGAAGGGGTTGCATCATGTAAAAAAAGGACTGTATATATTTTGAGAGGTGTTTAAAATTGATAGGTTTCACAAAGGAAGGGAGACCTGTATAGTGATATCAGCAATGCAAATTCACTGGATCATATCGCTGCTGATTGCTGCCTTGCATGCAACGCGCAAGCAGACGCCAGGGTTTTACAGTGAATTTGCATTGCTGATATCACTATAGTTGTCCTTGATTGTTGATAAATCCTGGTATCCTTTGTCTGTTGAGCTTAGTAAGAAAATTTCATTGACTGTGATTCAAATTTTGTGACTTTTTCCAAGCACAATTAGAATTTCAGCTACATAGGGTGTGAGAAAAAGCAGGGCAAGGAAAGTCACTTATCTCACTGTCAGCGTGGTCTCTCCATTTCACAGGGATTGCGTATGGAGCCAGTCGGAATCAGTACTTACCTTGCTTCCATGTTCAGACTCCCCTCCCCTATCTGAGAGTAATATTTTTACACGCCTTTCGGCCAACTACTGGCTTTTTTCTTCTGCCAAATACTTGGTTCTCAAGGCTCGGGTACGCTCGGCTTATACATGTACATGGGATAGCCTAGACACATTTCAGGAGGTTCAATTATGCACATTTATGTTAAAGCTCGTGAACACCAGTTCATATATATAGATACTTCGTTATCCAAAAGCCTGCGTTGAAGGAACTGATAATAATTCAGAACTCTACTTTAGATTTCCGCTATGGTGTTATTGTTGCGGACAGGAAACCGCCGCGCTTTTTGGCAACAACATTATGTACTCAAGAATATAGCAACTGGCATGTCCATTATCAGTTTTTCTCCAAGTCTGAACGAAAATTGGGTACTGCTTTCCTCGTTTTATAATCGCATTCAAGCATCATCAATATAGCGGATGAGACGAAATTGCCCAAGTTCATATCTGGTATAAATAAGAAGATCATGCAGGTGACCCCACCATCCTGCTATGTGGAAGGATCAAAGTTAGCGATGACGACGCTTATCACGGGCATCTGACGAAAGCAAAAGACCAAGTGAATCAGTGACAAGAGCGATTAGCGTCGACCTATTCGATGGAAATGACTTTGATAGAAGCCGCAGATATCGAGGGGAATTGCCTTTGAGTGCCAATTTCAGTCGACTTTTGAGCTTTCAGATCAAACTATGTGGAATACAGAAAAGTAGAGTTTGCAGAAGTGGCGTTAGTAATCTGATTGGCAATTTGATTTTTTATGGTGGCAATGTGATCAACTCGTTGGATTCTCAGCGTTCACGACTGGAACACGCACTAGCTTGCCTTTTTCACTATTTTCTCCCAATCCTTCAAAACCCCTTTCTTCATCTAGGCTTTTTGTGGGATAAAGTATTCCATCAATTGGGAATTTGCCATACAATCAAAGATTTTCGAGCCAGTGATTTTGCATTGGTTTGGCACCATGTACGATAAGGGGACATCCCACTATTGGGCAAGTAACAACAGCACGTGCTTCTGAAGAATTCTAATCAGAATTACGCGAATCCGCCGAGTTTCCTGTCATGTCTCGGAAAGTTTCTACAGGGAAGAAGAAAGCGTTCATGTAGCAGATCTTGCCATCTTCAGTGGCTTGATATGAATGGTTGCTGGCGTCACAGCAGGTTAGTCACGTTTTAGAGAATGATCATCAACAAACAGACCCGTCCATGGACGCTACCTCATACGTAGAGGAAGCAAGCTATCGCGGAAGCGGAAACTGCATGTTTCAGTGTCGTAGACGTGATCCCCTATATGAAAGACCCAAAACAATAACTCTCGCGTTTTGGCTTTGATGAGTATTCTCGTGCATCTTTACTGTCAAAAAATGAGGTACACGTCGATCTTCTTTGCTGGACGACACGATTACCACATTTATCGGTCAAGAAGATGAATGCACCAAGAGAATACGCATCGAAAATCCGCTTTGATGGAAACCTCATACATTGATCACTGGAAATATTCCACGCAGACGTACTCTGACATTGGAATGCACAGTGGAGATGCCATTCGCTGCCGAAATCAAAACGGTGAGATGATCGATATACCGGTTCCAAGGCGCAATACCCAGAATCGCATCCTGATTTCTTATTCTTATTGGAATACAGTCATGGAGGCTACGCGGCAAGGAATGTTTATGTTCTCAGAACAGCACGTTTTCCATACATTTAGAATGTGTGACGCTCATTGTTTCTCCTTCAAGTACGAATGCAACACATTGATCACATTGGCCACGTCTCTATCTTCCCACTCATTCTGCGAATTCTACCAGCCAATTGACTGTGATTGCAGGGGCTTTTGATGTCTATTCGCGATCCCAAGCATTTATGAACGCCATACAGGCATCTCATCATCGACCCGTGATTCGAAGTCACCAACAGACCCGACGATCAAGTGTATATTGGCGTGGTGCTATTTGGACGAATGTCAATTATCTGGCGGATGCGTTGATGTATTATAGCAACAAGATGGGTCATATTAAGAAGAAATCAAAGACATTAGCCCCCATTTCGATGGAATTCTACTTGTTGCCTTACATGGGAAATCGTGATTAAAATATCAAATAATATAAATATTTATGTTTGCGAAATTAAGTCACTGCACAATCGAAGCGATCCATATCGTATCCAGCAACCGAATTGCATGCGTCATCTACACACCACATGCGTATACACCTCTCCGACCGCTTCGAGACCTGCTGTCCAGAATTTTAGGCGTAGTACCAACCTCACACGGAATCGTCCAAGTGTGCGGCTACCAGTACTTCAAACGAGAGGAACTAGCAACGAGGTCGCTGGAGTCTTTCCCAAGATTCAATTCTGGTGCGAGCCACTTGCTGAACTCACTACAGCCGTCACTGTATGCTGGAAGCCGTTTCCATGATGTTACAAAATCGAGTCATTAGTTTTTTCATTGAAGTATCTAACACATTGCTCGAGTTGATGTCACTGTCACTATGAATCAAGCAAACAGATTCCTTCACAAATATGCAGGCATCAACTGAGATCATAGGCGATTCTCAGGTCGCGCCAGTCTGCCAGATAAAGCGCGGGTGGTCAGTAAAGAAAGCCCTTCAATGGATTCAGCAATATATAGTGCGTTACTGTGATCAATTTCTACACCAAATAAAATCCATTCATGATACAACCGCGCTTGAAGAAAGGATGATTTATTTATCATGACGTTTCTTCAACCTACGATAAAGTGTACGGAGATCCTCTTGAAGCTGCAATTTACTGTCGTCGGGAACTCTAGGGTGAAGCGGAAATTCTCCTTGACAAAAAAAACTTCAACAAAAAACCCAGAGATTACAAGATGTTTGTACCGGATAACATCCTTATATTAGCAGAAGGTAAAGATATGACCGAGTCTTGTCTGCACTTTGAAGAATCGTCACGAATGCGGTATGATGATAAGCCCGATATTGAGTACCCGTCGGCCTATCACGATTGATGACATTATACTGAAATGTATGGTGTGTTATTGTAAAGCTTTACCCAGGAGATACGGAGGCTCACAGGTATTACAACCGAGATAAGACATTTATCTGAAGACGAGTTCGACGACGTGGAATAGGATTGTAATGGTTGAACTTTATACAGGTGAACCTGTATCAAGAGTCTCAGCTCGAACACAATTCAGAGTGACTTTCATGGAGCTGACTGTGGCAGCTCGAAGGCTATGGAGTATAACGCGGTGATCGCACCCACCAGACTCTCATCAAGCGACGGATCCAACATTCCCATCACACGATATGTGGACGAGATGCAACACACGTGTACTGTTTCTCTCCTTCAAAGCTCAGATGCCAGTGAGCGAAATAAGCGCCACTAATTCTCCCCTGAAAAAATTCAATCTCTACCAAAAGATGAAAAGGAACCGATATATATAGCAGGACTTCATCCAAGCCAATGCTAGGCCTCGAAAGTGAAGCAACGATTGGACAGATGGAGTCAATTTCTATCTATGCAAGGCACAGTCCACTCCTTTCGACATGAAGATAGCTTTTCATTGACCTTGACTCCTATTATGTGATTGCAGTAGCCCTTTGATTCCAAGTTCAATAGTACTTGCAACTATTTTCCCACATTTCGATTTGAGTTCATCACCTGCTTTGCCTCCATGATCCTGATCCCGCATCTATCGTCAATACATGAAACTGTGTCCATCCCTTTGGTCACGTAGGCTGTCAATCCTTTACTTGAACGATACCATTCAGATATTAACTACTTTTTCTGGCATTGCGATATAGTGATGTCATGCTAAGAGTTTTTAGTGATGCGTGCTAAAGACTCTTGCATAAATCTGTCTTCGGAGAGGATCGGACTGCTATCTGAACATCAGGTGCGTACGTAATACGATGGGATGTGCAGTCCTGAACAACCATACCGCAAAAAGACCAATTCCTCAACATTGTGGATTGATTGACTCTCAGCGTCAACGTTTTCATCCAGGCGAAGAAAGTTCCCGATCGCAGACCTTCGAGTGATTTCGATCGTGACATATTTCGATTTGATTTCTTCTTTGCGATCAAACTTTATCAATGCTACTTGGATCGTGAACACGCTACCCCGAAGAAAGGAATTACCGGCAAAGCATGTATGCGCCGGTAAGGACGCCCCCATAAGATACCTCACCAACAGCGTTGCAATGAGGCAAAATTAGTACTTCGAGCATGAAAACGCCGAAGTGTATGAACTTCTGAAGCAAACCTGAACGGGTACTCTTATCTCATCGATGATGTGTTGCTTACCGGATCCACTCAGTCCGTTTGACAAAGTAAAAGAGCTTTCAACTCGTTGATTGGAATGAGATACTGCAAGGGAAGACGCCACAACAAAAGAAGCATTTAGCGGTGTCTTCAGAGGTTCCCCGTTCGTCATCTAAGGAGCGTATCCCAGCCCAACAATCATGGAAACGTTCTTGCTTGATGATATTGCAAACCATGATACTCAATGACAAGGACATAAATGTAATTGGCTCTACTTCAGTCGGTACAAGCCAATTTATAAGCAATTGGTGACCTCAGGTGCGAATGTCCTTGCCACATATTATAAAGAGTGGGCCGGAGAGCACGCAGTCAAGCTATCCAGAAATCGTTTGGAAGGGGAGTCGACAGAGGACAAAGTTTCGGGTTGCAGTGATACTTTCTCGTCATCAATATGGCCATCAGCGATGTCGATTTCCTAGGCCTCCTTTGATCCACAGATACTTCTCATTTCACGCTGTCGTCACGTGTCATGAGTGCCCAGGCCCCAACAATTCCATTTGTGAAGCGGATTACAGGAAAACAGCATAGACATAGACATAGAGCTCGATTCTTAGATCGGTAGTAGCGCGTCCAGTTGCTGGCTCGTTTATCCCAGCTGGGTGGGTCACCCAGAAATTGATATGTATAAATTCGCGCCAATTGAGTCGATTTTACATATAATTCCAGCTCCGTGGAGCTTGTAGATAATTATCGCAACTGTAAGCGTGTATTTCGTGCGAGGTGCGAGATACAAATCTATCAGATCAAGTCAGACAAGTCGACGATGCAAGAGTGTTCGAAAGAATTGCAGACGCAGCTACAAGCACTTGGAATCCAATCCACAGACCAAGCGTTCGGCACAGGAAGTGGGAAATTCGATGTGGATGGGTTACATTCACGTATCCCACAACATGTGCACTTTATGAACGCTGAGTTAAGGCGATGTGAGGTGGAAGGTGTAGGAATGATCGTTTGTCTGTTTTCTGGATCTGGTCACGTGTACGAATTTGTGCGCACATTACGAAAGTGTATTTATGGAAAAGTTAAACACGCCGTTCAATTACAACTGACAGCGAGAGGAACGCTTGTTCGAACGAATGTGGAGGTCGCAATCAAAATCATGAGCAAGGTACACTGAGTGTTGTGTAATTCCATAATAGGGGACTAATGCATCCATTTAGGAAATCATCCAAGAAGGGAATTTACAAGAAAACCCACTCATCGAGCTAGCTGCCCAGCAATACTTGTCAGATCCTGGTCATCCATACGTATTGACTCTGGTAAACTATTTCTCGTTTCTGATGGATTGAATTCATGTGAAAGTGTAAACACAGATTGCATGCTTACATGACAACAACTTTATATATGCAGTATTGCCATTCTGCAATGGTGGTGAATTATTTTCGATTGTGGAAACTGGTGGTGCGATGGGTGAGAATGAAGCGCGGTATTGGTTCGCTCAGATTCTCGCCGGTCTTTCCTATTTACAGAGCAGATTTATCTGTCATCGCGATATGTCACTGGAGAATGTTTTACTGCATGGTGATATATCAAAGGTACGCTCATGCTTTGTTTGTCGTACAGTAGTGTGTAAATGTTGCTTGTAGATAATCGACTTTGGTCTTGCTATCGGGATCCCTGTAGATGCTCACGGTATGACCTACTCATTACCGCCCGCCGGTGCAGTGGGAAAAATATTTTACATGCCACCTGAGGTACTTGACAAATTGACTCGATTGAGATTCGATATGACCAACATCTTTCTATGAAAAGATCTACCGTAATCAGGTACCATTCAACGGATTTAGTGCCGATATCTGGTCAGCAGGTGTCATGCTATTTATCATGGTTACGGGCGTACCTCCATTTGAACGACCAGATGACGCAGACCCTCGTTTTCGAATGATTGCAGCTGGTCGACTCAGTGAGATGTTAGATTCGTGGGGAATGCATCATATTTCCCACAGTGTAAGAGATTTGCTAAGTAAGCTGCTGGTGGTAGATGATCCAGCAAAGCGATTGAATGTGACACAAATTGCAGCGCACCCTTGGCTTAATGAAAAATAAGTAGAAATGTATTAAGCTTTCAAGATGGAACACACTGACGTAGCGATCATCCCCAATCGGTATAAACATCTCTAAATAGTTCAAAATTTGTCGGTACCATTGAGGGAGGCAAGTCTTCTTGCGTCAATCCCGATTCTACGAGCCATTTGAACCGGCCATCATCCCCAGCGCATCCGCTTGCCGGTACCCGTTCTGCGTGAGCCAATTTGGATGATAAAAGCACAGAAATGATGCCTCTAGCTAACAATACGAACCTTTTACACTACTGTACCATAAATCCACATTCATCTTGTGTTTTCGCCCATTGTAATGACGTCGACGTGATTCCGGAGAATCGTCAAAGACCTTCTTGCAATATGCACACTCGAATTTTCGACCCATACAATATGATTGGACATAAACTGTCATTTCTTGCTTGAGATCCTACATTTATGTCTCCACCTCACAATCTGGATGACGGATTTCCCCCTTTACTTTTAACTTTGTAGCAATTCCCACGAACAGTTTGAAACCATGTTTGTATTCGATTGGTTCTACAATGTTCTTGGCTACCTCGGTACAGCATGACGCATTGTCATATAGTCGCTAGAGGCTAATACGTGTCCTCTATTCCATTCTTTAGGCTTATATCACAAGAATGCCAAGATCTTATTTCTAGGCCTGGATAACGCAGGGAAAACAACTCTCCTTCACATGCTGAAAGACGACCGGGTCGCTGTTCATCAACCCACGCTCCATCCGAGTACATGAACTTGATTCATTTGATCCTGTATTCTTCTTTCTCATTTTCTATACAAATAGATTTCGAGGAATTGATCATCGGTAAATTGTGTCTGCGCACATTCGATTTGGGTGGACACGAAACAGCTCGTCGATTATGGCGAGACTATTTCGCAACGGTGGATGCGGTTGTATTCGTAGTGGATGCATTGGATCGGGAACGTTTCCCAGAGTCGAAACGTGAACTTGACACACTTTTGGGTTACGATGAACTCACCTCTGTGCCGTTCCTTGTTCTTGGAAATAAGATCGATGTGGCCCGCGCCGCATCCGAAGAAGAATTACGTCGGGCTCTTGGTCTTCACGAAACTTATGGGAAACAAGCTCGAGGAGACCGAGACGGTAGTATTCGTCCGATTGAGTTGTACATGTGCTCAGTGGTTCGTCGCATGGGGTATGCGGATGGCTTCAGTTGGTTGGCTCAGTTTTTGTAGAATGCTTTGCGATGGAGCACGCTGCACGTTTTTTGACGCTATGAGACCGCGTGCTCATCCAATTTGATGCGTTGGGCCCTCGATGGAGATGACAGCAAGGTAGTCGAAAAGAGTATCTCTTAAAGAAAAATAAACAATTACATTTTGCATTCCTATTTCCTGCTATTTTGGGTCCTTTTAGTCGTTTTGAATCACATAGGCGCTTCCTGCACCTTCTTTACCAATAAAGAAGTAGCTCACTCTTTGAAGTGAATTCTTTCCATAAAATGTCAAAACGCTTTAATGCATCAGAGTCCAAGTAAGTCTTCTTTCGATTGTGCTTATGCGTTTGTCTGATTTGATATGTTTATAGAATCCCGCAAATTGGACAAATGCGGTCTTCATTGCGACTTCAGCGGTCTCAGGATGCCGATGATCATAAGCTGAGAGTATATAATGGCTCTAGGTTCACTACGACCTGTCATTTCGATAGTGAGCAGCACTTCTCCAAGACAGCCACAGACTTTTATCCACCAACCGACGATGATACTGATAGTTCCAGCTCGCATTCGGTCGTCCACAATGCAGAGCTTCTCAATTCTGTTGATTTTATACGCAGGCGAGCCGACACCGTGACCGAAGTTGACTACACGAGCATCAAGAAACGCACACGCTTACAAAGCGATCCACAAGATGCTCGAAGTTTCATAGAGACCAAGAAATCGATCATCAAATTCGCTTCAAATCATCCGAGTAAGAAGGAAAACATCCGTGTTTTTGTACGAATTCGACCAAAATCAAGCGATGTCGTTGAAAATGCACCCTCATGCATCAGTACTTGCCTGGATCAGACCGGAATTATTATCGCACCATCCACCTCGCAGGAGAAGCAGTTTGTCTTCGACCACGTGTTTAGAGAGGATTGTGCGCAGGAGGAGGTTTTCCAGGAGATTGGGAAGACCTCTGTTGATAATATGCTCAGGGGATATAATGGAAGTATTTTTGCCTATGGGCAAACCGGATCAGGTAAGACACACACGATGCTTGGGAATGGATACGAGAGATACTCGGATTCGACTCGGAATGGATTAGAGTATGAAATGCCTCATCATCTTGGACTCGTCCCGCGGATATTTGCTTATCTTTTGGATCGATTGAAATCAAACGATGACAATTTGAATTATGAATTCTCAGCCCATTGTTCGTATCTGGAGATCTATAATGAGAAGATTTACGACCTACTGGACACCAATGGGAATCAAGAAGCCAAAATTCTCCGAGAGGATAATAAGCAGGTTTATGTGGAACAGCTTCGTCAGGTTCGAGTACAAACAGTATCGGAAGTGCTTCATTTGCTTCAAATTGGGACCGAAAACCGGCATATTTCTGCCACAACAATGAATCGTGAGAGCTCCCGGTCACACGCTGTGTTTTCAGTCAAGCTGTTTTCAGCGAAAACAAAAAGCAAAGTTTCAAATTCATGTTATTCTGTGCTGAATCTCGTGGACTTGGCTGGCTCCGAGAAGCAAAACCAGACTCAAGTATCTGGAGAACGACTCAAAGAAGCTGCTAAAATCAATCAATCTTTGTCTGCGTTGGCCAAAGTTATGCTCTCACTCGCCCAGGTCTCCAAGACTGGGCAACAAAGGCACGTGCATTATCGTGATTCGAAATTGACGTTTCTATTGCGGGATTCTCTCGGTGGAAATGCCCTGACGACCATGATCGCCACAATCGCGCCTGAGAAAAAGTATCTCATCGAAACAGTCTCCACCTTGAAATTCGCGCAGCGTGCAAAACATATCAAAACTACAGCCCACTTGAATCAGGATGTGGACGAGAGTGTCACTTTTCTAAAGGCCGAAATCGTTCGACTTCGCCAGCAACTTGCTCTGGCCTCTGCGCAAGCTGATCAGCCAAATGATATCGACATTGTCACAGGTTCTGTTTCCACGTGCTCGAGCGTATTTGAAGCCACTCAAGTATCACGCTACACGACCGAGTTGACACTTGCTGATTTGGATGTAAGGAAAAGCCTTGAGATAGATGAACCAACAAGTGCTTTGAGAAGCCGTGTGGAACCAGTTCTTGACGTTATGCTTGATCTACTTCGTGCAAGTGGAGTTGAGGACTTGCAGGCTACGATGAATGATGATGTCACAGTGCAGAAAAATTGGAAGTTGTGCTATCAGCGTCTGGAGGTACTGCTTTATCGCATGTTGTGTAGATTAGAGGAGCACAAAACCCAGTTTTACAATAATCAGCACTTTGACTCAGCTCCCACACAAGTCGAAGGTATGCTCAGTCGAATTTATCGAATTGTCTTGACGAAGATTTCATAGAACTGAGAGCTGAAAATGAATTGCTGCGTACTCAGCTGACGGACTCGCTCGCCCTCAAGCTTTATTCGAGCAATATCTCGTCAACATCTGAATGCGAAGCTGACCTGGATGATCGACAATCGCTGAAAGATTACCAAAGAGTATTATTATCGGTCCAAAAAGCTATCGAGAAGAATCATCTGGACTATCCTGAAGAGGGATCGACCTTCTTTTGTGATGGATCAGAGCCAAGTTCGCCAGAAGACCACTATATCCACACGAAACAAGAACTCTTCCAGATTGGCACTTGTCTCGAACGAATATTCGATGAAAATCGAAGACTTGTGCGCGATTTGAGGATGCAGATCGTCGATCTGGAGGGTAAGCTTGATTCGTCGAGGCTTCAATCGAAGTTTGGTGAATCAGAACCGCTTCAGTTTGATAAAAAACCAAATGATCATTTGCTTGAGTTTAATGAAAAAAGCGGAAGCGTGGATGGATTGATTAATATGATCAAGGAAATTGACCTCTGCGGAATCAGATCACTCCAAGAGTTCAAACAGGATGCTCAAGCGACAAATCAAGACGCTATTTTGCAAGTGGAAGCTACAAGGGTGGAGAATAAAGCACTCGTTCGGTCCAAAAAAAGGCTTGAGGTATTTGATAGACTGTATCTGCTACGTGATATATCTCACAACGTCTGTGTAATGAAGGATAAACTCAGTTTCTCGCATCGAGAGCGTCAGGCTTTGGAGTCGAAAATCAACTTACTGGCAACAAAGCTGAAAAACATGGAAGTAGAGCTACAACACGCACAGCAGTACGCGTCAACCCGCTCCGATTTTCTCTCTGTGAGCTATCTCTGATCACCAGCTTGATTCGTAATTATAAGCAGATACCAAATGTACATAATCGTGCCACAAATGCGCAATAATATAAAATTGAGATTACCCCAAAGCACTCGATCTATTAGCTCGTTCTTTTTGTCAAGCTCATCCATTCGGAATGTAAGACGATCAATCCAAGTGCCCAGGAAGCCCTCGGAATCTCCCACATCAGTTGTTCCGAGTCCAAGGCATTCCGATTGAAATGAGATCAATTTGACTTGACATTTTACTTTGGACTCCACATTCCAAGTCGAGTGTCGAACTGCATCCGTAGAAACTTGTAATATCTGATCAGGTAATGTCGGTCATGCATTTTGGTCATCTCATTGATACAAAAAATAACGACAGGCCACAAAAGATAGGTCAGCCAAAAGTACCAGGGTACTGCCTGGGGAAGTATAAGTCCCAATGAATTTCCATCTAACGAGAAAGTGTTGGCATTGTACAATGCGAATAGTATGTGCAGACCCAATAAGAAAGCTGCCGACCCAGCCCAAACGAAGTTTCGCAAAGGCGGCTCTGCACAGAAACTTTGACACCGATACAGATAGCCGCAGGATGATGTTATGAGCGACAGCCCGATGAAAAGCGTCATTCCCGCTTCCGCTCGATTGACTGCTGCAATGACACATGCTGGACGAGGATGAAGGCCGGCAATCTGATTCAAGAAGATATATTCAATCCATGATCTTTGCTTGAGATGAGTCGGGAGCTCAGCGTGTGAGAATGCCAAAGAGAAGCCCAGAAGACATTCATACACCAATACGGAGAAAAACATTGTTGGAACATGTCGGATGAGAAAATATGCTGAAAGTCGAGCCAAATCGCTTTGAAATTCCTGAATATCATTTTTCCGTGGTGTCAGCTTCATTGTGTTTTTCTCGCCTGGTGAGGCCAACATCGAGAGGCTCAATAAAGGGACAATCAGCCAGAGGAGAAACATCAATGACGCAAAACTTGGCTGAGGAAGTATTGGAAATGGGGATAGATAAGCCATGACAATCTGGAACAAAAGCTGTAGCTGAGATACATACAAGAAAGTGAGGGTCTGATGATAATTTGTGAGAACACAGCGCCCGAGACGTATCAGCTCAATGATTTGAGCAAGGCTTTTTCCAGAATGTTCTTTTTGCTCGTGGGAATTCGGGATTCGGAAGGAGCAAGTCAGCGTGTTTAGAACTCGGCTCAATTCAATATCTTTGGTCGACAAGGAAGCAGCTTGATTCTCGTCGGGTAGCGGTTCATCAAAGATAGTCCGGAGCTGAGCTTGGATCGCTATTGCGATATCGGATCGTGAAAATAGAGACGCATTGCTTTCTCGTAGAGAGGATCCGATGCCCAAGACGACTTCGTTATTTTCCTGAAAGACTGAAATCATTTCATCGATTGTTTCGGACGTGCTGTCGGTGTAGAGTGAGACCAATAGTGGGACGTTATCCACCTCTTTCAAGTGCTTTTTTATCGCTTTCACTCCGTGCGGTAGACGAGCTTTGACGTCCCAGTCGGAGTAATTCGATGTCATTCGATGAGGATCAGGGCCGTCGCTGTCTAACGATCGAAGTGATATCGCACAATTCCAGTCGGTCTCGATGCCCATTTTCTCTGCCAGAAGCTTGGATCGTCGCATATTGCGTGGTGAGAAATACACAAAACGGATACCAGAGGCCGTTAGGTCTTCCACAAAGTCAGGGATGCAGGCTTTCGGCTGCACTCCACTTGCAATCATCCCAAGGAAAATCTGATCCTCTTGGATATCCCATAATAACTTGGCCTGTTGTTCTTGATGCGGCTTCAATTCTGATCCCGTTGACGGTTGTCTAGAGCCTACAATTCACATGAGCCAAATGATTGAGACTGATGAAAATATATTCTCACCTGTACTCCCTGGCCGAAAGTTCCACTGGTTTTTTAATTCTGACGCAAGCGAATGTTCAGGTGAAGTGGCTACTTCCTCTGTCTTGGTATCGAGCTTGAGGCTGTTCCCGGAACCTACATCTCCCGCTAGTGTATCTTCAACGAGGTAGACTGCAGGAAGCATTTGGTACTTTCCATCGGAATGATCATTGCTGGTCAAATACTCTCGGAAGACGGGATTAAGTTTCTGGGAAACTGGCGCATATGTCAGTGCAACACAATCCAGATCTTCCACTCTCCATTGATGATACATTTCGAGTATTGCCTGCCTCTTTTCCCTGGTCAAAGGACAAATCGACTTTCCATCCCACAGCTCAGTGCACCTTCCAACTGCCACAGCTGGATGTCCTCGTGACAATAATTGATGTCGGTTGCATCGTCTGTCGAGAACAACTGTTGAGTAAATGTGTGACTTGATATTTCCTCGGTAACGTGTGTCTTCTTGACCCTGGTCGTGATGATCAATTGTATGCTCGTGATATGCAAGTCGCGGACTGATAATATGGAGGGCCAGAGACTTTTCAAAGTGTCCAGTATCCTGGTCAATAAATCCAATTTCCCGCGATAGGCTGACAAGATGTTTTGGAAATGGAAGCATACGGACATGAGCAGAGAGATGCTGATAGCATTTGTCCAAACTGTTCGGATTAGGCATCCCGGAATAGTTGGCAAGATAGGAAGAGATATGATCCCATTCCTTCTTTGGCTGATCCATATCGTTGAGCAAGATTGCAAGACCCAACGGCTTTAATGAGGAAACATGGCTCCTCCACTTTGGGTTTTCGAAACGCAGACCGGTCTCAGAATCTTGATCAAAATGCAGGTCCAATACAGTCGACCCGCTTGGCTTATCATTCAGCAAATATAACTCTTCAGCAGACGGAGTCTCCTGACACAGAATATCGTCATCAAAGCAGCACAGCATCGTTGTGCTTCCAAGTCGTTCGAATAGACGGAATGTGCTCAGTGGAATTTGGACCAAACTTTCGGATTTCCTGTGGAGCATTTTGCGTCCTGCTGTTGCACGATGACTCAATGTGTGATAAAAGTACTTAAGAGATCGCCCAAAAGAAAGTTTCTTCGTCACTTTTTCCATTCGAACTCGTTCGCGGTCCTCTACGTCGTACGTATCATCTTTTTCTGAACAGCTTTCAGCCACAAAGTTGGAGTTCTCAGCGAAAAGGACTTTTTCAATAGCGGGGAGCATTGAAGCGGTCGCAGTGGTCTCAATCAGAAATCTGTTCAAGGACATGTTGAGCGATGCAAAGCAAAACCAAAGTGCTACTGCGCCGATTAACAAATGATCCAAAGTGGTCTTCAAAGACTGACGAAAAGTAAAGTGTCGTATGCTAATAGCAGCAGATATGATAATTGTGCACGCACAGCAGATACGCATCATCGCATGTCGAGCTTTTTGGTCGGCTTTCTGTGTCAGTGTCCTCGGCCGATTGTTGATCTGTAAGAAAAGACGATCGATATCCTTCTCAATGGGAGTCTCCTCCATGATGAAAATGCGCATATCTCCGCACAGAGACAATAAAAGCTCAGGTTTGAAAGTGGCATTGCATCGAACGGTGTCATTTCTCTTTTCCTGGACAAGAATCTGACATTCTCGTTTGAAACTGCGAGCATTTCGTTTCGTATTGATGTCGTGATCAAGCATTTGTACATCTCCTGGTGCAGTGTCTCCATTGGTAAGAGCTATAACATCGCCTTTTGCGAGCAGATTCGTCGGTATTCTCTGCCATTGAAGGTCTCTGTAGCACGCTGTGTAGCAAACGGACGGGAAAAGCGTTGGATGGCTTTGCGTAAAAGCGTTCGGCTGAGCGGATGTCGAGGAAAGTAGTGTGGTCGTAGCGGATTTTAGTTTTTGCACAACTTCTTCTAAGCTCTGATTCAGTGTGACTTTATTTTGAACGATATTTATGACACAAACAATTACTAGGAGACTCATTTCCATGGCTTTTGCAAATGTCCATACTGTGCTATGATGCACACTTCCCAGTGCTATGCACGCTATCAGTGATATAGAGCAGATATCTGGGATCCATATGGCACTTGTTGTGGCTTCCTTCTCCTTTATTTTCGTCTGAATGGCGTGATGTAAGATTCGACGCGCTTCCACGAATGAAAGCCCAATTTGACCCGACATTTTGAAGGTAAATAGAGTGGAATACTTCATCTAAGATCTCTCATCTTGACCTTGAAGAAGAATTGGTGATGGCAATGACATCAAATAAGCGTCCACGAACAGCGGATTCCGATACAAGCGATGTCGTCGCTACAAAAGATGTAATCGTATGCTCAAACATAAATGGAAGCCTTCCAGCAACAGCTAATGACCAGCGACAGAATTTAATCGAACAGTACCAGCAAATAACCCGACAAATCCATGAGCGATACAGCTTTGTTCGAGCGCTTTTGAACGAATTCTGGAGCACTTTTGAAGCGACATGTCCAGAGAATCCAGAATGTCTTCAGGTTCTGAGTGAAGGCCAATGGTTTTGGTTTATGGAAATGCGCTTTTTTATCATTTTTTTGTACGAAATGGCGTTTATGGAGTTTTCCAATTGCGTGACAAAGACGGACTCGCTGACCATGAACGATGACACAACTGTCAAGGAAGTCACAATCCATCGTCAAGATATGCAAGATCGAGTCGGGTTTCTGGTAATGTGATCTCTTTAGGCTTTCGGGTTTTGACTGAATCATTCAAATTCTCTGGTAGGAATTCATGAAAAAGTATGTTTGTGAACTTGGAAAATATCGTCTGGAATCCTCTGTGGAGTCTGGGAAATCCCTTCCGCGTGTCTACCGATTGGCCAAGATGTACAAACTCACCGATAAAGAATTGGAATTACTTCAGCTCATGATCGTGTACCAGGGAGCTCAATCGAATACGGTGCGTTGCCAAATGCTGGAAGAAGACGCTCAACGAAGGATGATGGCGTACCAGAGACTGGCTGGAATCTCTGAAATCGATATTGCTGAATTTTACGACGATCAGAGAGAGCATGTGAAGGAAGGAACGCTCATAGTGGATGAAGAAAGTTATGGAACAACTCTAAGTCTCTCACACATTTGCGTGAGAGTGTTACTAGGTCGTAAACTTTCTAATCATCAAGCGTTAAAGCTCAGTCAGACAGCTTTGGAAGAATTATTAAAGGACGAAGGAATGGCATTTGCAGACATGTTGGACTCCGAACACTCTGCCAAAGGCTCCGAATTGCCTCGGCCGATCAAGGAGAAAATATGTCAAGTCGAGAAAGAGAAGGACTGCGAGCTGGAGATCCTTGAGAAAGAAGCGGCAGAGTCTTCAGCATTCGCTTTCATTGGAGATTACACTTTGGAGAATTCCGAGAGACAAATTGGGCAAGATAAAAAGCAAACGACGGGAATGCCTCTAGGCTCAGGAGTCATGAAGACGGATGATCTTGAGCCTTACAATCCATCAAATCAATTGGAGTATCTTGAAGATCGTTTTCAGATTGTGGCATTTGCTATCCGCGCCTCTGGGGCTCGAGTTAAAGACCAGATGAAGGAAGCAGGAACCAAGCAACCTTGGGAAACTTCTGCCCATGCGAATGCCGGTCGACGCGAGCTGAAAGCCAAACAGCGTATTTACGATCGTCGTGCAGCCCATCGCCTTAGTCTTACTCGAAAAGCGGGTTTACCATTGCCACGTCTCGAAGAGCTGTCGACCAAATTCAAATTGACGAAATTCGAGCAAAATGTGATTGTGATGCTAATCGGCAAGACGATATCTCCAGTGATCAAGAATCTGATCGATGGCGTTGACACGTCTCCTGTCCAGCGAATGGATGAAAGCATCATAATCAATCAGATTTTGTCGGTGTTCTGCGATACTTTTCAAGAACAAGTGGCACATCGCGTCTTCTTTTACAAATCTTCTCGACTGCTGGCCAAAGGACTCGTGAAATTACATCGAGGGCGTTGGCATTCCACGACAGGCGATCTGGTGGATCAACGTGTGGAGCTTGATCGTCGTGTGTTGGATTGGGTCGTTGGGCTTGACACTGAGATCAATGAGCTTGTGGAAGGATCCGATTTGTATAATCCAAAAGTAACATTGGAGCAAGTTGTGCTTCCTGAAGAACACAAAACCACTATTTTGCAAACGGTTGAGAGCTATGAGAATTTTCGAAAATATCGCAAGAAATACGAATTGGAAGATTCATTCACCCACAGCTCTGGCCTTGTGCTTTTATTGTGTGGAGCCAGTGGCACGGGAAAGACTATGACTGTGAATGCTGTTGCTCAGCATTTGGGCAAGCGTGTACTGCTAGTCGACTTTCCTTCTTTGCAAGGAAAACGACACGAAGGAGTGGAATCTGATGCTGATTTACGAGGATTGGTCCGTGAAGCTGAGATGAGCAACGCGGTGCTATTCTTTGACGAGTGTGAGACCATATTCAAACAGCGTGATTTTGGTGGAGATCGCCTTTTGAATGCTCTGTTGACGGAAATTGAGCGATACGAAGGAATTGTGTTTCTAGCAACCAACCGGCCTTTTGACCTGGATGAAGCCATGCATCGACGCATCACAGCTGTATTTGAGTTCCAGCCGCCTGACCATATCCAACGACAAAAAATTTGGCACATTTTACTGAAAAATAAGTTGAAGACCGCTGAGGATATCGACTGGGAAGCGATAAGTCTCAAATATGAGCTCAGCGGAGGATTCATCAAAAATGCCATATTGTCCGCTCTTTTGAAAGCGATATCGAGGTCTGCTGAGGATCCAATTATCAATCACGAAGATATTGTCGCCGGGTGTGCCCTTCAAATGCGTGGAAGCCTGCGAATGAAAACCTTTGATCATCGGGTGGTCCCAACATCCGGCTTGGATTCTCTCATCGTGGAAAGCAGTGTGAAGTCGGAATTCCATCAGATTGTGCAGTTTGAGAAAGCCCGAAGTGTCATCTACGGTCAGTGGGGCTTTGATTTTGGGGAATCGAAAAGCAAGCAGAAAGGTATCAGCGTATTGATATATGGACCACCAGGAATCGGCAAGACAAACGCGGCTAAAAGCATTGGTTTTGAAGTAGGTCGACCGCTAAAACTGGTCAGTTTCTCGCAATTGCAAAGTGATTCAGCAGCGGAAACGAGAAAGGCTTTGCGTGCTGTGTTTGACGATGCTCGATTGATGGATGCGGTCCTCGTCTTGGAAGGTTTTGAATCGTTTGGCAGTCATGTGGATGCAGGTCATAATCTCGACATGAAAATGGAGGTGCCTGCGATTCGAATGGAAGCGATGCGGCTCATCGATATGATGGATACTTTTCCGGGAATATCGATCTTGATTGCGGATGTTGAAAGCACAGCCTGCTCTTCGGTTCCGCGGTCCGAGTTTGCTCGACGATTGAAATTTCTGGTGCAAATGCGAACACCCAATGCGAAATTGCGTGAGAAACTATGGCGCGGCTGCTTCCCACCTCAAGCACCGGTAGCCTCCAATGTGGATTTTGTGACGTTGGCCGAGCGATACCAACTGACGAATCGTGAAATCAGTAATGCGGTGTTTCGAGCTGCTGCCAGTGCAGCTCTACGGAAGCTGCCCGAACGCACAATCAAAATGAAAGATCTGACAAATGCAGCACAAGTGGAAAAGGATCGCTCTCGCGCACATTCTGACGCAATGAGCAGCTTATTTGTTTGAATGGATTGATTTTCGATCGATTCTCAGATTCTCAACCTCTTTGTACTCATTGCTATTTAATACACAACCATCAGATTGTGAATGGAAGTTGCTCTCCGCTGGTAAATTCCCTTGTTACGCTGTCTTTGGTGATCGTGACGGTCCGAATCACACCACCAGAGCTTCCGTCGCGAGCCATTGCGTGTGCTAGCATCTTCTTCACAAACGCCTGACATTCCTCTTGCGTCATATCGGGTCTACAGTAGAATTCTAAGTAAGAGTGGACCACGTCATCCCAGTATAATGCAGGGCATCACCTGTATGCCGCGTCGACGAGACCATAAATGTATGTCGATCCGCTTCCTCCGATCGCGAAATTCTGTTTCACCATCGCCCCTCCAATCGGGATAGAGTACACTTGACCTCCGTGAACAGGATCCCATCCCGCCACAATGATGCCCGCTAAAAGACGATCTTTGTTGTTGTAACAAAGGGAGCGAAATAAATTGGCAGCTGTGTGAACTTTAGGGAGCTTGCCGACATCTAGCGAGTGAGATGACAGGAAATAGCGAACGTAATCGGAAAGCGCTTGGGTGTCGGCCGCTGAACCAGAACGACAACAATAGATTCGATCGTGTAAGCCTGTGAGTTTGTCTGAGACGCGATTAGCTACGTAGGCACCGGTAGAGGTTCTACTATCTGCTCCAAGAACGACACCACCATCAAATTTCACAGCGATGATCGATGTGCCGGCGTCGACCTCTCCGTTCTTCAAAAAATTTGCCGCATACATTTCTTGCATTTTCAGCAAAGGGGGTCAGATATAAGTATCGATTTATATTTATATTGTACCGAAACTATCTTTTACAGGTTATGAAATGTATTGTTCAAACAGGTACTTTAATACTTTCGATACTTCCAATATGATAATTTACCGACTAAAATGTCGTAGCTGACGGCGATGGCAATATACGTCAACACGTCCGTACCCCTACGTATATGAAGCCACTGAATGCGTTTGTGTATATCTTTCGAGACACTTAGACAACTGCTACAAACTTCCGATTGGACGGATGCATTCGTACTTGAGATTTCGCTCGCTGTCACGTAATGCCGTAATTTGCTATTGGCGATATCAGATTGCTTTATACGGATAGACTTTGTCACTTTGCCTTGCGTAATTACTTCGGACATCAAAGAACATTGATACCTGGATTTACACTTTTCAACAAAACAAACGCATTCAATACCTTTGTTCTTCTCTTCAGGACGATGTGCTAAGAGCTCTTCTTTCGGAGCCCAACGTCTGATGAGGACCATTGGAGACATCTTTCTGTGTTCTGCATATTTTCGAAGAGTCAAACGAAAGATTGGTCCGTGATCAACCAGCTGAAATAACCAATTCCGTCGTGAAACGCGGACGATTTCGAATAATTCATGCGATCCAAATCCATAAATTCTGCATCGTTTCAGACCACCAGTGACCTCAAATTCACGTTTATCGAGAATAAACACCTATTTTTGACATGGAGAGCTATCAGATGGAATGTTGGCAACCACATGATGAGTTTGACTACCGTATCCGTGTAGAACGCTAACGCGTTTCTACCGCTCATCAGTGATTCGCTTACCAAGTGCGAAACTCGTGCAGGTTTGACCGATTCCGGCCGTAAAAATGAGCTTTTCTTTGCACAGCATTCTCCGAATCGTTGGACGCAATTCAGATACATCTTACACATACATTTTCCAGCCGATGTGCGCGCCAAAAGCTGTGAATAAAAGTCGTACTGTTCCGAGTTCTCATCGAATGGAAGCTCATGCAATAAGCGATCAATTTCCTCATGCAAATTGGATTCCTTTTCGGCATTGATAGTGTCTAGATACACGGGATGCTTCAAAACGCCGTCTATTTCACCAAGCGATTCCAAGACTTGCATGATTTCTGTAGATATCTTGACGTTTCCAGCCCACAATCGCTTCAATTTTCTGCTCAACAATTATTATGAAGTCCCAAACGCATTTTACATTCAACACGTACCCACGCAGTCCATTGGAAAGATAATGCGTTTCAACAAATTGGACTTGATCGCCAAGCTTTGGATCTTCTCGAAGTGCATTATACATCTCACGAGCATCCGATGGCGTACACCTGAACTCATGCTGTAATTCGCCGATGGAAATCTGATACAAAAAGTCGTTGTCATCTCTATGGGACGACTTCCCTCCCTTGACCGCTCTTTTCCCCGTCCTCTTCTCTGAGCAAGTGGATATTTCGATTCGGTTCGACTGCACATTTTCCGCTACAATAAAAAATTCAGATCAAAGGCTCAAAAACGTCAAGTATCAACCTTGCAGAATAGGCTTGGGGTCGTGCTGCTCACAAAAATACGTCGAATTTTGTAGGAAAGAAAGTGAGTGTTCACCGCTTTCTGATCCATCGATCGAGGACGCTGACGACTCCTTCCGTTCGCAGATCGATGGAGTATCCTTTACACTTTCCATGCAATTATTTTCCTCGCTTTCTCGCCTCGTGTTTCTTCGTTCCCTTATGTTATAAAAATGTACATGATCGTGATGCTTCACGCTATTTCGACGCAGTCGGTGGAAGCTCGAGCAGCTAAATTCACTGCTACTACCGCTCGTATCAGTGGATCCAGACGTATTTATCGATTCGCTGGATCGCTTCGGCTTGACTACTTCCTGATGCCAACATGGAGACTCAGAGGTCGATATGATTTCTCTTAACGGTGTGAATTCCTCTGTATCATTCGTAACCATTCGAGGTGAGCATAGCATCGATACTCTATATATGTATCTGACTTTAAAAGTGTCCAACGATCATTCCAAAACTCTAAACGACAGAGTTCGCTTTTATGCATCAAAAAGCGCATCTTTATCCGGCTCTAACCCTTCCCACGCCCAGTATTCGCTTCGTTCTTGTAACGATTCCTCCTTCGGTCCGTGTCACTAATCGCTGTAGAGTGGGATCAATGAGGCTGTCAATAGTCTTCTTATGCTGTCTTCCCGTGTATCTCGTGCATGGACAGAGTGTCTTGTGGTGCACTGATCCATCCAACACTGTTCTGACTACTTGCGGTCAGGCTTGTGAGACCGATCAGCCTTGTGTTCAGTATGCAAAAAAAGCGACCTGTAATGAGGCATCTCGTAATGAATGCAAAAGCCGCATGACGGATGGTTCAGCGTGTTTGTATCAATGCTTAAATACTGCGTACAATACGGCTGCGTCCAAGTTTACAGTGTTTGTGAAAGAGCCAAAAGCTACCGATCACTTTGACTCGGATGGTGCGGTCTCATCATCGGCCTTTCCTTCCGCTACAGTCACATCCATATCTAGCTCTGCCTTCTCTTCCGAAGTTCGAATTATGTACGTGACGTTTTCCTGACCTTGTCACTGAAAATGATGCATTTCTGTTTAGTCAAATCACCGGATTTGATAGCACAAGTGTGCAGAGAGGATCCATAAAGTCCGTGGATCTTAGCAAGAAACCATTCAAGGACGCTGCTTTGCTCGAGACGCTGTGAGTTAAGAGCCCTGCTTCTGACATGGACTGACATGTATTCAATTTAAGTGTGCTGACCAATTTGGACCTTTCAGCATTCCCGGAAGACCTTGTGCCGAAAACGACGCTTTCATCCTTGTAAGTGCCTCAGTTAATGCTCTCCGGAATACTTGTCAGTGAACGACATGTGTAGATGGCTTGAAAACTGTAATTTGGTCGCATTGCCCGCATTCTTAGCAAGTATCACTGGACTCACAGAATTGTAAGTTCGAAGACACCTGAGTATTCGACTTCACTATTTTTTTGTTCTCTTAGAGTCTTGTCGAAAAATAAGCTGGAGAGCTTATCCGATGGTGATGAGTATACAAAGGCTTTGGAAGCAGTCACAAGTTTGTAAGTTTGTAAGGCTGTATGTTATGGATGAAAATGTGACGTGATAAAATCTAGGGACGTGAGCGAGAACTCTTTGCATTCTTTTGATTGGAATCTGCCACAAGTGGTGTCACTGTAAGTGTTTTACTGCAAGCTATTTAATGTGATTTACAAGACTCGAAGATCTTAGTGGACTATGACAGAAATCTGGCTAATAACGCACTTTCATCATTTCCCAAAGTCATATTCACGCTGGCAAAGCTCAATACGCTGTAAGGCTTGGAAATCTGGCTATCTGGGGATCCTACTCATGCTGTTCCTTGTTTAGAAACCTCGACGGAAATCAGATAAAAAAGCTTACGATTACTACGGCTCAAGCAAACTTTTTGAAGCGTCTGAATGATGAAACAAAACTTGGAATACTAAGCATGAGCGGATCTTGTGGTGGTAAAGCAATTGAAAGGAGAATACACGATTCTATCGTCTGCGTCGATGACAGCAGCGGTACGTCTATTTCTTCGTATCAATCGACTTGCATTCACTTACTATACATCATTAGGATCTAACAAGACTACAATCATAGCCGTATGTGTCTCTGTGGCCCTTGCATTGCTACTGGTAGCTGGAGCGGTCTTTTGGTATCGTCGCAAAAAAAGCAGTTTAGAGTACCTGAACAGCCCAACATTTGCAACTATGGAACGTGCAGGAGGACGGGTATCACGAGTGCGTTCAGTGTCTGGAAGGAGAAGCTCGATGGCGTTTGCAGTAGCTGATACGCCTCCTCAACCAAAAGAGCCGCATCCAATTGTTGCGAAGCGTGTAGACATTGGACTGGGTATACCGAGTTGGGATAGAAAAGAACAAGGTGGATCAACAGCTTGCTGGCTCCAGACGGATAAAGTCTTACACGGTCATTCTAACAACTCGGCTCCAGTGAACGAGCTTCCACAACGACGTAGTAGCTTGACTTCGCGTCAAATAAGTCCGAATGTCGTCCAGCTACCGAAGAAAGACATTGTATTCACCCGTCGACTGGCGAAAGGAGCGTTCGGCGAAGTATGGCTGGCGCATCTCCAAATGGGATTCGTTGCTATCAAAAAATTGATCACAGTCGATACACAATCGATTGCTGGATTTATAGCAGAGCTGAACTTACTCGCTAGCTTTAACCATCCGCGTATTATCCAACTGATTGGCGCGACCTGGGATGAAACTTTTTCGGATTTACACATTGTGACCGAATACATGAATTGCGGTGACTTACTCACGGTTCTTCGGCAAAAATCGCCTGAGGAGCTCACATGGGCAGATGACAAAGCATTTTATTGTCTTCAGATTTGTGAAGCAATCTGCTACCTACACAGTCTTCAGCCGGCATTGATTCATCGTGATATCAAATCACGCAATGTTTTGATTGATTCAGTGAAAGGAGCCAAATTGACCGACTTTGGAGAATCACGCGAACGTACTTTCCAGCATACCATGACGGCTGGAGTGGGAACGGCAAGGTGGGTCGCGCCAGAGATCATTCTAGGTGAAGACTACAGTGAACTTGCTGATATCTACTCATTTGGGGTACTGTTATCCGAGCTGGACACTCACATGATCCCGTACGAAAATTCCGATATCAAAGAAGAAGCGATGATAGTCCAACAAGTTGCGGTTGGGAAACTACGCCCGAGCTTTAGCGAAACATGCCCTGAAACGATCAAGCGGCTTGCACATGAGTGCTTGCAGTTTGATCCAACCCTTCGACCACCTGCTTCAAGGCTTCTGCAAGCTTTAAGAACATCGCCCTTGTTACAGCGTGCAGCCACTTAGTCGGCTCAGAGCCAATCATATTGCATGAAAAAGTTGTTTGTGTATCTTTTAAGAGTTAGATATTCATGTAGTGTGCAATGCAGAAATTGCGATTGTTTACATTATCGTATCGATTGTTTCCATGTAGGAGGGCTTTTGAAGTGTTGTCGGATGAAGACATTGAAATTTGACTCGCTGGATCCGTTTGTGGCCAAATTGGCTAATGATACGAATAGCCTTGACAATGAGGAGAATCTCACAGCTGTATGAATAATTTCATACGGTAGGACACCCGCGACTTGCATATTTGTGCTCTTCTTAACAGGAATGGAATTGTACAAATTGTAGCAATGAGAATGAAATAAGCTTTCTGATTGAAGCATCTAGCACTCGATGTTCATCTGGCTCTGAAAGAGATTGAAGTAGGAATCGCCAGCTTGTCTGTCTGACCATCGTATAGAGGCGACGGGTAAGGTGAGCAGCTTTTATATGACAACTTGACGAATGCCAAAAAGAGTTCACATCCTGAGATATCGCGATCGCGTAATAACGACGGCCATCTTCGGTATGAACTTGATTTTCTTCAGCACTTCTTCCTCATACTTTTGATCACTTCTCATGAGATTTCCATTCCTCAAGATGGTTTGTTCAAAGTGAAAGTCCATTCTGTCCTCTTGTATAATTATCGAAATACCTTCACTGCTACCACTGATGATGTCGGATCTAAGCTATGCACTGCCGTATCATGAGTGTTGAGTTCCACATGTCAACTTTTTGCCCGAGCTATTATGACTTCCTCACTTGTAGGACCCTAAGCGGGTTACATCACAATTTACCAAAATCGTTTGATGCACTAGACATTGTCCAACCACACTATTCTACAGCCACCATCATATCATCATAACATGACAGCGTTTCATATTTCTCTAAAACCTTCCGTGCGCACGAAACACTTTTTTAATCATGGATGTATGCATCAGCCACTATAATGACAACAAGAGCGGTTCATTCAGTGAATAGATGACTGCTTCTTCCTCTTCCAAATATTTTCTTCACTTGCACATTCCCGTTGTGTTGTTAGCTCGTAAATACTCGGAATGAATGTCGGAGACTACATTTTGCCGTAATTCAGTATACGCCTACAAGAAACATCAATGAGAATCCGAAGCATTGGCTCAAGATTCCACGCGGCTAATGACTTTGAATTCTTGCTAATATGACCCATCTTGCTTGCATCAATACATCAACACATCCAACGCTAGATATTTGACATTGATCGAAAAAGCGCCACACCAAAACGGTATACCGTCGGGTCTGTTTCTGACTTTAGATCACGAATCACGGGTCGATAATGAGCGAAGCCCGTATGGCGTCCATAAATGCTTGGATCGCGAACAGACATAAAAACGCCTGCAGTTGAAGTCAGCTGGCTGGTGGAATACGTAGAATGAGTGGGAAGATAGAAATATGGCCAATTTGATGGATGTGTTGCAACCGTATCTAAATGAGGAAAAATCAGCGTCAGACCTTCTACCGATAAATGAATTGAAACATACCGTTCTGAGAAATAAACATTCCTTGTCATGTAGCCTCCATGACCGTGTCCCATTAAGAATAGGAAATCAGAATGCAATTCTGGGCAATGTGCCTTGAAAACCGATACGTTGATCATCTCACCCTTTTGATTTCGGCAGCGAACGACACGCGTCTCTTTCAAAACGCCATCTGCGCTATGCATTCTAATGTCAGAGCAAGTCTGCGTGATTCGTTCCAGTGGACAATGCCTGACGTTTCCATGCAAGGGGATTTTCGATACATAACTGTCTCGATGCTTTCATCTTCTTGACCGGTAAATGTGGTCAATCGTATCGTCCAGCAAAGAAGATCGACATGTAGCATTCTTTTGACAGTAAAGATGCACGAGGATACTCATCAAAGCCAGAAGCGAAAGTTATTGCATTCGGTCTGTCATACAAGGGATCACGTTGGCGACTCTATAGAAAATGCAGCCTCCGCTTCTACGACAGCTTGCTTCCTCTAGATATGAGATAGCGTCCATGGACGGATCTTTTTGTCGATGATCATTCTTTTAAACATGGCTAACCTGCTGCAACGCCAACAAGCATTCATACCAAGCCACTAAAGATGGAAAGATCTGCTGCATGAATGCATTCTTCTTCTCTTCAAAAACTTCTTTCATGTTTAGACACCTTTCAAGAAAAAGTAGGAAACCAGGCGGATTCGCGCCACTTTGATTCTGAAAGAGAAATTCTTCAGAAGCACGTGCTGCTGCGACTTTGCCCAGTATCGTTTCCCGTGGGATGTACCCATATTAGTACATGGCGCCAAACCAATGCAAAATCACTGGTTCGGGTAATCTTCTGATTGAATAGCAAAATAACCGATTGATGGAATCCTTAATCCCACAAAAAGGGCCGAGGAAGGACGAATCTTGAAGGAATAGAAGAAAATAGTGAAGGAGGCATGCTTGTGTGTGTTTCAGTCGTGCGACGTTGAGAATTCAACGTGCTGATTACACTGTAGCCATAAAAACTCAAATTGCCCAACAGATTGCTGAACGCTACTTGGCGAAACTCCTCTTGTGATACATTTCATGGAGTTGCATCTGAAAGCTTAAAAGGCGACAGGAACTGGCTCTGAAAAGTATTCCTCTCGATATCTGCGGCTTCTATTCGAATCATATGCATCAAATTGGTCGACGCTAATCGCTCTTGTCACTCTTTCACTTCTTCTTTGCTTTCGTCAAATGTCTATAATTCGCTTCGTCATCGTCCACTTTGATCCTTCCATATAGCAGGATGGTGCGGTCACCTGGATGATCTTCTTGTTTATACCGTAATAAAATTGTACCATTTCATCTCCATCGCTGTATCGATGATGCTTGATTGCGATTCTGAAAACGAAGAAACCAGTACGTAGCACTCGTTCAGACTTGAAGACAGAGTAACAATTGACATGCCAGTTCTTGTGTCTTGGGCACATTATGTTGGTGTCGAAGCGGGACGGCTTACTGCCCACAACAATAACACCAAAACGGACAGCTAGAGTCGAGAGTTTCTAGACTGTTAATAGTCGCTTTCGGGTGCGCTTTTGCATAATGACAATCGATAGATACAAACTGACGCTCGCGAGCTTTAGCCGATGCGCACTTGAGCATCTTATTGAACTATGCTTTTCAGCGTTGTATGTGATCGCTGTGTCGCTCTCAAACAAAAAGCTGATACACGATCACCTTCGAGTGAACTGGCATTGAGATTTGTTCTGCGTAAATGACTGCTATTTGCGCACCTGAAGTCTAACGCTTTATCGCTTTTTCTTTATTCTTCAGTCAAGTCGCGCTATGGGCAGCGATCGAAATACGTTGCTTTTGATCTCGATGACCGCAAACTCGCATGCATTTACCGTAAGAGTGAAATTGTAGGGTCCAAAACCGATTCAGCTCACCATTGTATCGGTATTTTTTCCTCACCCAGACGCCAATCAGCGGTAGCAAGTGGTGAGGCTACTCTATAAACATGCAAATTGCCATATAAAGTGGCAATCCTTATATCGGACGCAAATGCCGCTTTCGAACGGAAGAGCACAGACAATTCAAAGAAGCAGGATTAAGGTAATATTTATGCATGTAGTGTAATTGTTACTTATCTATTGATCTACGGTAGTAATAAAAACATTTTGCAAATGAAAAGTAACGAACGGAAGAAACATATGCGACAAGCCAGTGTGGTGTCGTACACCTCACATGCAATGTTTCAAAGGAACACATCATATAAAAAGAGATTGCACAAAATTAGAACTACTGTAGCTCCTGTAATCATGGCGTGCTTTCAAGTCATTATTATAGTATGAAGATATTAGCTTGGTTGACGGTTGTGTTGTTCAAAGTGACTTCCACGCGAATTAAGGTCATATATCCTCGCGCACTTTTTTTTATTTTTCATGCAAATAAATCATAACGTAAACTTTCAGTTTAATGCGCACGACCAGTTTAATGCACTAAAATGTTTTTGTCCAATACTGTAAGAAAAAAAAAACAGTTAAGTGTTTTGATTGGATAGAATATTACTTGTGACGGATAACGATCATCCTTCAATAAGTCATGACCCTTTACGAATGGATGCAGACTGTCCAAATCGCAGCTGAGCTCTTTCACTGGCGCAGACAGAAAAGGAAAGAAGAGGAAGCGTATTGACGTTGCTGGAAGTCTCCTGGCACGCGTAGAATTGCAACAGATCACCGCAGCGCCATCAAAGCGCAGGAGTGCTGACTATGTTGAGCAGCAAGTGCATGAGTGTGCTGTTCAACTTCTCTGTAAAAAGGATAACCTTTCTATATTAATACATTTCTTTTTGTGCCGCAACTTCGTATTCCCATCGGCGTGGGGGTAGGGTATGAATTGCATGCATGAAGAAATGCTCATCTGACCTTCTGAGCATACAAATAGTAAGACTAAATAGTGCACTAAACTGAAAGGAAAAAAATCGTTATTTTTGTCTTTTGGGAATGTCTGTGCGCTGGTATTTGACTCAAAAAATATGAATAAATTAGTCGAGGAAGCCCTACTTCTGCTGATTCGAGTCATACATTTACCTTTTCGATCAGCCAAAATGCTTTGCTGCAAGGATCGTTCTCCTTAAGCATTCGAAAAGCTGCACAAAACTAGAAGTTACGTTACTGCATTTTCTGTGCACATACAGTATAAAGATGCTTTGTCACCTACTGTACAGTAATTGGTACACTCTGAAATAAAGAACGTCGAAGTCGAGAATGAACCCGCTCTTGTAGCAGCTGTGTTAAGAGATCGAGAAAACACAAGCGTCACTCCCGTCTAGATGCTTTTTCACATTGAACCATCGCATTTGACGTCAGCAGTTATGAGCGTAAGTCAAGCATACTTCACGATTGTAAGACATACTGTAACATCTTTCATTCCTTCTGCATCCACCATATTCTGACTTTTTTCTCTTGCATGTAGACCACCTTAAAGTTGCAAATTTCCCGTCCGGAGAAAGGGGTTGGTCACATTCTTAGGTAGCTTTCTGGTCTCCGACCCTCCGCTGTGAGACAAATACCTACGCTAATCTATTTGATACCGCCGATTGGATGAAAGAACACGTTCCGTTGAGGACTATCTCAAGTATGATATTTGGCAGAAGAGAAGAGCCAGTAGTTGGCCGAAAGACTTGCAAGCACATCTCTCTCAGGTAGTGTAGTCTAAGCACGGAAGCAAGGTAAATACTGAGTCCGACTGGCTTCATACGCAATCGCTGTGAATTGGAGGCATCACGCTGAGCGTGAGTTACGTGACTTTCCTTCGCCCTTCTTTTTCTCACACCCTATCTAGCTGAAATTTTGTATGTGCTCACAATAGCTGAGTCATTATTAGATATTCGTTCCAAGCCCAATAGACTAACGGACCGAGTTCAGCATCACCAATCAAGGGAACGAAAGTCAGCGATGAATATTCACTGGACGATATCTCTGGTGATTGCTGCGGTTGCGTGCAATCCGCCAGAGCTTCGGTAGCGCAAACGTTAAACCCAGCCTGCAAAGCCTTTTCGAAGTGTGCAACTATTTGCAATAAATCAGCAACCAACTGTGATATTAGCGGATGCGAGCGCCAGAGGGAACAATGTGCCAACTTCCCCCCCAACGTTCCAACTTCCATACGTAGGCTTTGACTAGAGTGACCCTACCGACCGGTACAGCGCACCGAGGATCAAGCATTTCCATCAAGTGTATGTGTGCGAGTTCTTTGCAATTGGTTAATTTCATAATAAAAAAATGTTTTCTGTATCCTAGCCGTAATGATTCGTTGTGTACGAACTATGCTCATGTACTTGCTATTGGCAGGTGAGCGAGGATGCTTACGCAAAGGGAAAACTGCCAAACTGTGTTTTTATGCTACCTCTGGTCAACATTATCCTAAGATCCATGTCAAAGGCGGCTCCAATATACATACGGTACTATTAGAACCTTTCAAAAATCATAGCACCCCTATAATATGCATTTTGTAAAAATGGAAGCTTGAGGTGAGTACTGGCGTGGTCCACACTAAGATGTGTTGAGTGACGGCCACATACCCTTGTCTGATAGGTCAGATGTGAGAATCGACACAGTAGGTCAACACACAAGCAGTTTGTCAGGCGGATGGCAACACAATCTCGAAGCAAAATATATACTTCAACCAATCATACTACGACTAGGAAAGATTCCGCCAGTCGTACATAATGTAGCTGATATACACCCAATCAGCATCCTTAAAATCGCAAAACCCACCCTCCAAGCTATGGAGATTGAAGTGAAGCAAAAGCAGCCTGAATATATCAAGACGAAGTGCCCGATACGATCATCTTACTGTACTTACAAAATCACAATCCGCTATTTAGAACCGGAGCTGGATATCCGTATAACCAGTGTGATCTTATGTTAGGATCATTGCCCTTATGTCAACGCAGTGTGTCCTATATTACAGCCTGTAACTTTTGTTAAAGTGATCGGATAAAACGAAGTAAACTACTACAAAATAGCTATGTCAACGTAGAAGAAGTAGACAGTGTTCGAGATCTCTTTCGCTACAACCGATATCTCAACGAAAGCGATTGTCCAGCATTTTTTCATCCACTGAGGCGTTTTGTTCGGATCTTCCTTCCCATTTATCGCTCAGAAAAAAAAGATACTTCCTGGAAAGGTGGTCTTAGATGAAGCTACGTTTTAGCCTTTCTGATTTATTACACGGTTGGTTTCTTCACATTTGCATGCGCAAAATTGCCTCACTTAAATGGGAGTCTTATCCAATCAGATCTACATAAACGAATTTATATCCAATTGAAAAGTATAGCATCCATATTCCACCAATCATATCGGGTTTGATGATTGGTGCAATATTAGCCAATAAGACACTTTATGTCGGCTTCTGTGACCTATATATTGTTATGTTCTCATGCATCGTGACTGCGATTGTTGTTTTGGCACGAAAAAGCGTGCGTGATTCAAACATTGACTTTGTGAGCCTTTTCTGTGATCACTTCGCAGTTTTGCACAGCTATGAACAGAGCGAAGGACCTGACGCTTCAAGAGCGCGTTGCGGTCCTCGCACTAATAATCAGGAATCTCACCAAAGAATAGCTCCGCTGTGGAGCCTACAAATCGACCGCAGAGTTTTTCAAGTGCCACCGACACACTGTTAAGCGCGTGTGGGACCGGCCGCCCGACTCGGGCGACCTCAGCATCGTTGTTGGTATGAAGAAATATGGTGCCGTTGGAAGCCGGCAGAAGCTAAACGACGACGACCTAATCCAGGTCATCGAGACCACCTTGCCGTTCACCAAGAGAGGCAGCCTCCGCCCCGTGGAAGCAGCGTCGAAGATCCCCAAGACGACGCTCACCCGCCTCTACGCGCGTGATGCGCTTCGACGGTGCAACAGCAGAGTTAAGCCCCACCCCACAGACATCAACAAGAAGGCCAGAGTTCGATTTGCTTTTTCGATCGTGCATCTTAGCATGCTGTGTTTTAAATACATGCATGATCGAGTTTTTCTTGATGAAAAGAGGTTCTATCTGTACCAGGAGAAGAAGAAATCTCATCTACCGCGGAATGAAGACGATGTGAAGCGATCGGTGCAAAGCAAAACTCATATACCGAAGATAATGTTTATAGCAGCTGCTGCACGGCCGCGCTTGGACTCGACGCGTAAAAGCTATTACTTCGCTTGTATTTTTCGTGAAAGCTTGTGTAGTTCATCTCTAACAATGTGATTATTTATCATATATAGGCAATTTTCTGGAACATTGAACATTTGGCCCTTTATCGTGAAGGAGCCCGTGCTCAGAAACTTTATGAATCGGTCTGGGGGAACAATGATCACAAAGCCAGTCTTTCTCGACAATGAAGAGTATCAAGCGAATATAATTGACAAGATCATACCCAGCATCAAGAAGAGCTGGCAAAGCCAGAGAACCGCCATCTACATTCAGGAAGACAATGCAAAGCCCCACATCCGACCCGACGACCCGACATCGTTGCTCCCACAGCCGATGGTGGATGGAAAAACCGTCTTCAGTGCTAACCGCCCAAGTTTACTGACTTCAATGTGCGAAAATTGGGATTTTTCGATTCTATTTAGTCCCTGCAGCACCAAAGTAACCAAGAACTATTGATGAGTTGATAGATTGTGTTATTGAGTCATTTAACGAGTTGATGCCAAGTACTTTAAATACCGTGTACTTGACGCTCCAATCGGTATTGCACGAATCTCTCAAAAATGATGGAGGAAACCACTTCAAAATCCCTCACATGAAGAAGGAAAAGCTGTCCAACGTGGGTGATCTTCTTCTTCCTATCAGCTGTGATGCCAGTGTTTATGAGTGTGCTTTTGAGTTCAGTAACATAGAATTGCTTGCTTCATTTTATATCCTTTCTTAAAAAGTTTTTTTATTCTTTTTGTCAGTCAATCAGCATTCGTCAAAGTTATGCCCCATTCATTATGGACGAAACGAAAAGCGAAATGTCGCTATTTATGTGAATCAGAGGTAGTATTTTTTTTATTTTTTTTGGAACGCTATGCGGTACTTGAAACAGTCGTTAGCCTAAGTACCAAGTGCGACTAGAAACCTAAATCATACTCGCGACAGCTTTCAACACTCATTCTTTTTTAACCGCACTTGAACTTACCATCGTCTATTCGCGTATTCCAGTAGCGTAGCTTCCATAACTCTCTGAGTTGGAGAAACCTCGGTGTCGGAAACGCCTTCGTATGCAAGTCGGTTAGCATCTTCGCGACATGTGCATAGGTAAGAGCAATAATGCTTTTGTCCATGAGTGCCTGACATATTTCAGTCGAACGTCGATGTGTTTGACCTTGATTAAAACAGGTTCATTGAGAAACTGACTGATTGTTGTAACGGGACTGAAAACCGCTTAGTTTTTAGCGATGCGCAGGCGTAAAGAATTCATAAAAGATAAGGCCAAAGCAAAATGTGTGTATTTTAGATGGCTCTCGGAGAAATCCCGGGGAGCCAACCAATCCTTCCTACTCTCTGATCTATAAAAGCCCTATAACCTACTAATGGAGCTGTCCTATAAATGTAAATAGCAAAATATGCAACTACCGTAAGGTGCAATATCCATGTAGCAGGACGGCCTCTTACAATACTCCTCCTTTTAAGTGCGACTCACCATAGTCGCTCAATCAAAAGATTAACCCCCCTTCCCAACCGTGAAGTTGTCACGGTTGAATTTCGATATTACGAACAACCATGATTTCCAACGGACATCAGCACAACAATTTGTTATATCCGATTAAATTGTATGACATTTGCGGAGCTGACAAAGAGATGAAAAGCCGATTCCGACGATACCGAGAACCTCGTGGGAAATCCATAAGTTCAAGTGAGGATGCTTTCAGGGCATCGTGGAATGTTTTCATAACACGATGGAATCAAACAGATATGCGCCGAAATTGAGCGACGCGAATGAAATCGACAAAACCATTCTCTCGTCGAGTTGAGAGATCAATTGTGTATGGCGTGTGACTCGGGAGGGAGAATCTGCAGTGTCTACGTGTTGAAGGTACTGTTGTACCAAAGGAAGTCGGAGAGGACGACCACCTATTTCGACCTGGGAAAAGGAGAGGAATGAGAGAGAACTTAGCCAGGGTATGCAAAAATTGGTGGTGCAATATCAGCGTGCCATCGAAAGTAAATAGGCGCGACTCGTTGGCGATCAGGAAGTCGGGAATATCGACCAATCGATGAGCGCGTGGTTCCCACGTGTCTTCCGCTCGAGCAAAACTCAATCAGCGGACGAGATAATGACGGGTCGACTTGAAGCGAGTCTTTTTATCCGAATGATCGAAAATTTTATCCACGATCCAATGTGGTGAACAATCAGGTATCCATTAATGGGGATGGAGGTGTGTGAGAGAAGTCAGAAGTTGATGGTATTGAATCATATCGCTCCAAGCGATGTGAAATCCTTGTCCCCCGGCGTGGGAATTCGGCAGATGACGACTCGTTCTGAGCCGGTAAGGGTGATGGCGGAGATAAGATCTTTGATATTCGATGCGACTAGAGCGAACAAAGTCTGGATCAGTATCGGAACATAGTCGACGACGTCGAATCACGGGTGCAAGCATTGGAGGCAAGAAACCGCGCGATGGAAGCCGCGCTGGACTCGATGAAGCAGTCCCATGATGCTCTTTGTGAGGAATTCCGTCATTTTTATTCGGAAACTGGGATCTAGCCACCAAAGAAGATGTACAAGGGTCCACTGGGAGGGATTATGACAATCGATCCATAGCCGAGTAATAACGTTCAAGCCTACCAATATAGAAGATAGGGTGTAAGCGTAACCACTCTGGGATTTTGTGTAAGCGGCCCCTCTTTTCAGCAATATCTTGAACGGAACAATGAACCTCGGTACTAACTTGTTTGTCCCTAGGCTTGATATCGATTTCAACGACAACCCGACCGTTGATAATAGAACACGATCACTAACTTCGAACGCATTGAAGTTGCTACGACCAATTTGATCGGCGTTTTGCTTTTGCCCATCTACTGCATCCACGACGTTATCGCGGATAAGTCTCAATATACTTTGTCTTCGCAAGATGAAGCTTTTGTTTTTTTTCGCTGATCGTGGGACATACCATATGTGTCAATAGTGAATTTGAGTGTTGACTTTCTTATTCCCGCTAGTATAAACTTGTAGCTCGTTGAATGAGTCATCATTTCGTTCACGTTGGGTTGTACTCGCTGAAAGTGCAGCGAGGATGTCATCAGTCACGGTTCTCTCTCCTTCAACAAGCGCAGAGCAACCAACTGAACTGGAAAGAGTTAGTGGGACGCGCGGGTACTACGCGTAATTAGCAACGAATGGAGTGACACCAGTGGAGCTGTGAACTAAATTGTTGAGAGCGAATTAGACGGGTGGTGAAGAGGTTGACCACTTGGAGAATGATATACCGTAGCTGCAAAGAATGTCTTCCATGACTCTATTCGCTCGTTCCGTCTGGCCATCCGTCTCGGAGTGGGTAGTGGTTGACATTGCCAATGTTGTTCCAAACGTAGAAAACATTGAAGTCCAAAATTGAGAATTAAATCTCGGGTCTCGATGACTTTTGTCGGAAGACGATGTTGATAAAAAATACCGCAGACTCGTTTGCAGCGACTGAGGCTTCTACTGAAGCCAAATAAACCGTTGTGCTCAGGCGATCAATGAAAAAGAGAATGTCCGAGTGACCAAACTTGTCGATTGGTAATCCGAAAACAAAATCCACGCTCACCGATTCCCGATAGGTAGTGGCAATAGGTAGCGATTGTAATGCTCGTACGGCTGATGATGGTTTGACAGATTGGCAGACTTCACAGGTTCGTTTGCACTTATGCTTCCATTCGTACACTTAATATCAAAAATAGTATCGTGAAAAAGAATGATAAGTCTTTTCTCTCCCTGGATGACCAGCTGGGGCCACATCGTGGAATTTATGTATCAACTGATGACGAAGGTCATCGTCAGTTGAAATAGCTACACGAGGGTCGTCGGTGGGTCAATTAGGTAGTACAACAAGTTATTGATGAGTTGATACCCGTGAGATCGTGCACGGATATGTTCCGACAAGTTGTGCATCGCGGAGGGTGAAGGGGATTTCAAGTAATGAAAACGTGAGTAAAGAAAGCGTCTTCAGCGTATCTATCGCTGATACGCTGTGGTATATTAAAACTTGCTGTGTTTCATGCTGCGTTGATTGAGACGCTAGAATCCACACACGTAGGACATCCATCGATTACATGGGAAATGCTTGTCGAGACATAATCTGGGCTTCAAGATCAAGCATCGGCTACGATATTATTTTTCTCTGGTTTGCAGTGCACCCCATATTATATTCTGAGAAGTAGGATAGCTACCTGGCCATCCTTTGCGACAAGTGGGGACGCTTCGTTGCTGTTCGCAACGAAGCGTGATCGGTGTAGATAATGCATTTTTTCCGACAACAAATACCCTATGAACTTGATTGACGCATAGCGCATTGAGAGCAATTCTTTATCATGAACGGGATAATTCCGTTCAGATGGCTTCAATTGCCGGATTGATAGCTGATTACCTTCTCCTTCTCTTCATCGTCGAATCGCATGAGAGCACATCCAATTGCGAATTGACTGGCATCGCAAACCACATGAAATGGCTCGGAATAATTTGGTAAAATAAGTATTGGGGCCTTGGACATGTTCTTCTTTATCAAGTCGAAAGCTTTTTGATGTTGCGTTTACCATGACCGCTCGATATCTTTCTTTAGCAGTTCGGAGAGGGGACAGACAAAGTGTGCCTAATCTCCTGTGTACTTTTGAAGTTAGTTCGCCAGTCCAAGCCACTCGCGAAGTTCTTTTTATTAGTTGGAATCGGCCATGCGCAAATGGACGACGTTTTCTCTGGATCGGGTCGCACACCGTTCTTTTCAATATAACATCCGAGTGAAGGGATCTAGGGTGCACAGAAAATACATTTTCTCAAGTTGGCGTACAACTTTTTGTCTCTCATCTTGGAATACTTGTTCAAGTGGTTCAAATGGACTGCCAAATCAGACTTCGTGTCACTGCGCTTGCTGTGCACGAAGATATTATCGAAATAACTTGGTGCGAAATCACAAAATGGTCGGAGAACATGAGAGACCATTCTATTGAAGGTCGCAGGGGCATTTTTAAGTCCCTGTGGCATGACTAACCACTTCCATAGCATCCCGCTGGGTGTGCTAACTGCTGGTAGCGGGATATCGCAGTGTCGCATTAGGATTTGGTATAATCCATCAGTTAAATTGATGGCGCTGAAAATTGTACTTCCGGCATTGTGTCCAATACCACATCTTTCCTTGGTATTGGTGTTTGAGCTGGGATGGTCGCATCGTTAAGTTTGTCAAAAGCGTGAACGATAAGCCATTCATCTGTCGCCATTTGACGCAAAAGGTCGGAGTGGAATGTGATGAGATGCTTTCACGCACATGACCTCCTTTCTGACGCTTCGCGAAGAAGGAGTCAATTGCCTCCACCTGATCACGTGGCAGTGGCCACTGCCGCGTGGTAAAGTACTTTGTGCGCAACATGAGGTCACTTTCACCCCTAATGCCACGTTCTTTCGGAAATTCCACGGGGATTGCGAGCGGGAAAATGTCAGCGAACTCAAGCAGGAGCGAATAAACAGGGTTGTTGTCCCATTGAAGCTTATCCATAGACTGAACTTCGAAATGTTGTCCTCTCGAAGACAGTTCCTGAGTTGCGTTGAGATACTGGCTGGTAGGGTCGCAAGTGATGTTGCAAACTTGTTTGACTGAATCATTATTCTGTTCGTGTAGGAAGTCTCTCCACTTTATGCAAGACAGATTAGTCAGTTCCACATACGATCGCGGAGGGTTGTTGAAACGAAGGCGTACTGTCTTCGTGGTGTCGTGGATAGAAGGAAGGACATTTAGAACTTCCGATGAATGGTCGATACCGCCGTTTTTGGATAAACACTGTATTCTCGATATATCACTCAGGGAAGCATCCACGGAGGATAAAACGCTGCTCGTAACTTCGGTTGATTGGCCGAAATTAGCACATGGCACGGAATGTTTCCCGTGCATGGACTTAACTCGAAGATTAATTTTTCGAGTGGAAAACACCATTGCCGCGCCGCTGCGACGCCCAAACAGTAGCGAGCCTCTGCTTTGCTTGCCTGCATACATCAGAACACCTCTATGTTGCTGGGAAAACATCTTCAGAGCACCCCTGTGTCGTTGGAACAACGCTATTAGCAAGATTGACACTTGCTGACATTCAATCATCGACAACCTCGTGCGGTGTCGGAACAAACAATATGCAAGGTTCGCGCTTGATGGATATTGTGACTTGGAGTAGGACAGAACAAAGAAGGCGATCGTACTGTTATTGTGGGATCCACAACTGTTTCTGCAAACCATGAACAGTTAGGTTGGACCAAGTGTTCACACATTCCATTCACGTCAATGTCTTTAGCCTTCATGGATCGTCCGATCAAGTCGATTACTGGACGATGTTTTCTTAACCATGGCATCCAAAAGATACAATCAAACTTGCCACCCATGTTGATGAGAAATAACTTGTCGATCGAACTAAAATCGTCGAAACCATCACTCATTGACACACCGCGTTTGGGCGTTGTGCGCGGAACGCCGTCCGCTAATCTCACGGTCATATTTCCCGTTATATTCTTCACATCGATGTTCGGTAGATAAACTAAACAAGATCCTCCAATAAAGTCATTTGTCGCTCCCGAGTCCACTAATACTCGGAGCCTTAGTGATGCCTACTCGACCTCAGGATGAGGCGTGCATCATTTTCACATGTTTTGGATGATAGGTACACTTCGTGTTCACCTGGGGCGTCACGCTGGAAAGGCGCATTCGTGTCCAACGTGTGTGATCACCCAGTAGGATGCCTCGCACCCTCCTAGACCTATCCGTTTTTGGGACAGATTCATACGAAACCATGTGTTTCGCTGATGAGTAGACCGGAGCTGGGGCGTGACACCGCGCGGCGACATGACCTTGTTTTTTGCAACAGTGGCACACACCGTTGAAATTCTTCCGATCGTTCTGTTGAAAGGTACCTGGGTTGTTCCGGGGAAGGTACAACCGGATTGGTCTATGAATGTCGGATTGAGTCACGCAAATCTCCATCGGCTCAGCTTCGCAATGTTTCGGTTCCGTGTGAGCAATCTATGCAGGTACGATTGTTGAAATCTTCACGCATAGCGAGCGTGAAGGCGTCTTTCAGATGTTCTGGGTATTCCCGGAATAGGAAGCTTTTATGTGGACCGTCTTTCAACCCAGCCATAAACAGTGACACTTGCGACGTAGGATTGATTGGATTCGCCGTGATACACGACAATAAATATCGTGTACGTTGTATGTACTCAACTGTCGAATATTTGACTTGGAAAAGACGGAAGAGTTCTAGGTGGGCTCAAAGTTTACTTTGCGGCGGATCGAACTTGAGCCGCAACTTCGCTTTGAGTACGGCAATAGTGGGAAAGCTATTCGAGTCAGACACTAGTAGGCCATAAGACCAACTATGCGCTCGACGCGCAAGTTTCGACATCATAAAAGATACTTGAATCCGCTCGTCGGTATATTGATGAACGATTATTACTTGATCCATTTCACAAAAAAACTCAGAATTGACTTCGCTTCTGAGTCGTTGTATTCCTTCACGTCAATTTTTATGCCTCCTCGATTCCTGGGGGCTGCCTGCGTATGGTTACGCATTTCACGATCGAGGAACCGTTGAATCTCGTCATGCTAAGACTCTTCTGAAGCATGACGTTGGATGTTCTTAACGGCTAAAATGCCGATGATTTGACTTATTCTGGTAAGAGCATCCCGTTCTGAGACCGTCAGATGGGGATGTTGTTCATGTGAAAAAATGGCGGAGCGATTCGTC
Organism: Albugo laibachii; assembly: GCA_902706625.1. NCBI lineage: Eukaryota > Oomycota > Peronosporomycetes > Albuginales > Albuginaceae > Albugo > Albugo laibachii. The sequence goes on along the minus strand of CACSLJ010000015.1, from coordinate 129,635 downwards.
GTGTTATTGTCGTTCTCTACAAGATTGAAAATTGCCATCCTTCCGGTCGTTGGGAGGATACTAAAAGCTACCAGGTTTAACGGACTGGAACCCGCTTAGTTTTTAGCGATGCGCAGGCGTGAAGAATTTGTAGAAGATAAGGCTAAAACAAAATGTGGGTATCACACCTCCACGCCAACGTAAATCACCTCTACGTGTTTTGTCCGTACTTTTTTCAATTTTTGGAATTAGGAGCTGCCATTTAGATATATAATAAAAAAGTATAATATCCTTATCCAGTTAAGCGATCACGATCAATCTCGCATTTTAAGTGGTACCTCACCCACAAATTTCTGATTTTACCCTGCGACAAATTAAATCACTTTTTTGCAATACAATAATCAAGTATAAAAAAGCTCGACCAGATGAGCAGTGGTACTAAGGAGCTGCTTTGCAGATTCAGAAAGAAAGGGGTTATAGAATCATTTAGGAATTAGATGGCGAAGAAGAAGAACAAATCAACGAGGGAGATGCCACGCGTAACGGAGAGGGAGAAAGGAATGCTTATGGCCTTCATATGTTTAATCTAGGCACGACCAAAATCGCGCACATGACAGGAGGGTGTGCTCAAACCATCAGGAGAGTGATACATGCACCTACTCCTACGACATGTAAGATTCCCAGTCCAAAACCACTCTTCTCTGATGGCGACATCGGACGTATCGTGCGCACTGATGCTGCTGGTGAGTCCTCTGCCACCATGTTGAAGCACGAACTCAACATATCTGCCTCGGTAAGAACAATCCAGCGTACTCTTGCTAGAGTGGACTGGCTGGAGTATACTAGAATGGTAAATACTCTTCCTCTGATAGCCGAGAAAATTGACCGCATGGCATGGGTGAAAAGCATGCTACTGCATAAATATGCCGGTACTGTATGGGAATCTATTATCTTCTCTGATGAGAAGAAGTGGAACCTAAATGGTCCTGATGGATTTCAGCACTATTGGCGCGACTTCCGCCTTCTATCACGTCAGACTAAGCGAAGACAAGCAAGCGGAGGTTCCGTCATGGTCTGCGGTGCTTTCAGTGCCCTTGTTAAGTCAAGAAAGAATTCGGAAGACTATATTCACATAGTCTCTGAGAATCTTCTCCCTATTGCACGCATGAGTCATGGAACTGCTTTTACCTATCAGTAGGACAATGAGAGTATACATGTATCAAAACTTGGCATTGAGTTTTTCAATAAGGACAATGTTAAATTGCTGGATTGGTCGTCGAAGTCTCCAGATCTAAAATCCTATAGAGAACTTGTGGTCTATCACTAGTAGGAAAGTTCATGCAAATGGAAGACAGTTTGATAGTGTGCAAGCGTTAACAGTGTCCTTAATGGATGAGTCAAAAACAATTCCGAACGAAATTATCACGTCACTAGTGGATTCAATGCCCGTCGGTGCATTGAGGTGATCGAAAGTAAATGAAATAAGGCACAGTACCAAGTTTCCGACAATTTTTTTATTTTATACTTGATTATTGTATTGCAAAAGGTGATTTAATTTTTCGCAGGCTAAAATCAGAAATTTGTAGGTGAGGAACCGCTTAAAATGCGAGATTGATCGTGATCGCTTAATTAGATATGAATATTATACTCTTACATTACATATCTAAACGGCAGCTCCTACTTTCAAAAATTGAAAGAAGTTAAGGACAAAACACGGAGAGGTGATTTATCTTGGCGCGGAGTATATTAGATAGCTTCCGTAGAAACCCCGGGGAGCCAAACAATCCTACCTAATCTGTTTGGCTATAAAAGCCCTGTAACCTAATAATAAAGCTGTCCTAAAAATGTAAATAGCAAAAGTATGCAACGACCGTAAGGTGCAATATCCATGTAAAAGACGGCCTGTTACAATAGCTGCCTAGTTATCCAGTCATTATATCATTCGCTCCTTCAACTCTCCGAAGAATTCCCTTTCTACGTGAAGCTCTTGTGCTGCCTTTGATGGTACCACAAACTCTGCTTCCATTAGTCGATAATGAGACTGACTGCTGCCTCTTGCACGACCCTCTAATCCGCATTATATTGAAAAATAATGCTGAACCTGTTATACTATTCCTCGTTTCATCGTCCGCTGCGTAATCAGCATCCAAAAACGCTTCCAAGTTGTTTTCTTGGGGATGGGTGGATACTTCACCGCTCAAAAAGAATTTGAGATCGTTTGTAACCTTAACGTACTTCACCACTCAGATGACCAGCACCCAGTCGGCTGTTATTGGTGCGTGAGTACGTCTCGTTAGCTTCTGAACTGCAATGCTGATGCCTGGATGAGTGCATCGCGTACACCATAGAGGACTGCCTGTCTAAGACTGAAATTTCTAGGTCGTTTGCTCCTTGACGGAATGCATCGCCAATTTCTCTGCATTGGATGCCACGGTAGCACTGAAATCTTGACCGATAGGCGTGAGAACTGGATGCGCTTGATCCAATCCCCTTTTCGATATAAATTCGGATATAGAAGGTTCCTAAACCAAAGAATATCCAATTTTTCTGCTGTAGTGAGCTCGCATGCCCAGAAATTTGCTGACGCATCCGAGATTCTTGATTGAGAGGCTCGAAAGGCTTTCAAATTTCGATACGATATGGGACATTCCATGCAGATACTAGTATACCACCGACATATAACCCCAAAACCGTAGTTCCCCTTGAATCTTGGTCATAAATCAAGCATGAGTCTGTCAAACAATTCTTGAAACCTGCATCATTCAGCGTTTTATCAAGGAGTTGGCTCCAAAGACTTCCTGCTTGGTTCAACCCATTTAAACTATTTTGCAGTCGTAGTGCCACTTGATCCTGCTTGATACAATGATTTACTTCAACTTGGTCGTTGGTATTCCATTCCTTGAAGCACGCGGAAATACAGATCTAAGTTCTTTTCCGGGGGAGCCTTCACGTACGCGATAGGGAGGTCCCCATGCCTTGCTGTTATATCTCAGGTCTCCATAAAGCTATTATGAGCTTCGCTGTAACCAAATCCATTCTTGAAGTTGATTTCGAACACTTGTTGGTTCCCGCAAGCAACCATTCTTGCTTCGAACTTGATTCCGAACATTTCTTCGTTCCCGCAAGCAACCAGTCTTGCTTTGCACCGTTCCATGCTACGGTCCGCTTCCATTTTTTGCTTGACTACCCACTTGGCCAGTAAAGCGTTGATCTCATCGGTTCTAGAACGATGCCCATGTTTGATTTTCTGTCAATGAGGCCAGTACTGCGTCTGCAGCCTCCTTCCATGCGAAATGCTTCTCTGAGTTCATTGCTTGATTGTACGTCTTCGGGTCCGGCTCAATCATTACTGAAACAATCTCTTGAGCTGGAGTCTTTTTTCCTTTGTTTCTAGTAACCATTATATCCATTGTTTCGTTTCTGAATTGAAGTGATCCCATTCTTGCCCCTTTCCTTGGTCTAACGTCACTGTTGCATCATCCGTATTATTCGCATCGGGATCCCCCTGAGTGACACGCATTGATCCGTTTCTATCATGCAATAATGAGTAAACGTTCATAACGTGCTGAGTCACTAACACTATTTTCGATTTGAGTAGATAGACTTTGTATCCCTTGGTTTCATCACATATACTGAATACGACCCCTTCTTCGCTTCTTTTTGGTGAGGACTTTTTTCCGATTCGTATCCTAGTTGCATAAGTTGACCAAACGCTACGACATTGGCCAAATTTGTCTCCTTCCCAGTCAAAACCTTCAAAGGAGACTACCTTTCTCGATTTGCGCTCGTCTGGCTTCTGCTGAGCATATATGCGGCATATTCCGCAACGGCTCCCCAAAAATGCAATGGGAGATTGCTTCCGAACATCATAGAATGCACTAGGTTCATGACGGTCCTATGCACTCGTTATACTTTTTCATTAGAACCTTGATTTTCCGCCTCGCTGATCTGTCTTCGTACTCGGGCTTCCTTGCAAAAATTATCGATATTCCTGTATTCTCCACCACCATCGGTGCGCACACCGAGTCAAGAAACTTCTTCAAGATATCATGTCATATACCCACATAGTTCCAACACAGTACATGTACCATACAGTCGAACTGTTTTACAAATTACACTTAAAATGTTGAAACTGCTTGTCCGATTTAGCCTTCGTTTCGCCAGGGATATGCGACAGTACTTCAACTTAAATTAAATAAAATTGACGAGATATCTGTTATCACCTCGGTATTGAGGCGTAATCGGACCCTTCAAATCACTGCAGATAGCTCCACCAATTCATTCCGTTGGTTGAGTTTATAACAGTATTTTTCTGAGACTGTTTGTTCCTTGTTTGCTTGCTTTCCGCGCAAGTAGCACATTTAGGTCACCGCTGGTCATCAATCTCGATGTCTGTGTCCAGCATCTTAGCTTTCCGCTCGATAGTGTCGTAGTTGAGATGACCGAAGCGATTATGAAAATGATACAGGCTTCCGATCTGTACTTTGGCTTCGTTGTCAGACTCTATTGCAGCCAGCATATCCATGACACTGGATGAATCTCTTCTTCTCGATTACAAGTACATTCTTCTCTCTCTCAACTTGGAAGATGAGTGCTTCGTCATACGTACGTTGTACTACTCGTGATCTATCTTCTAGTTTCTTGAGCTGGCATCCTTTCGCCTCCAATTTCTATACTGCTGAACAAAGCTTAAATTTTGCACGAGCATTCGCTTTTCCCGTCTATGCCACTTTCATATCATTCTCATTGAGGATGATACATGAATCATTGCAATTCTCCCACTCTTCGTGCATCTTCAAATCCGTTACGTGATATCTTCTGGAACCTCTCTCTAAAACCATGATAGTTTCGAGCTCTGAGGCTCAGTATCGTGCTTTTTAACTTCTAAGACGATGTATTCAGTGTTTTTCACCCTTTTTTTCTACAATCTCGTTTGGAGTGTTCAATTTTCCCGCACTTGTAGCACTTTTCTGTCCTCTGTGGCTTTGCATGCTCTAATTCTCTTACAGCACCGACTCGATCAAATATCCAACTCTTGGCTTCTCTCGGAGCTTGTCTTCTGGTATCGTAGTCCATTAGTTGCGCAAAGTGACAAAGCTCCTCCGCCTGCCTTCTTAAGTCGAATCGATTTGTGTCCACGCGGGCCATCAGTGCTTTTGTGAATGCAGGATGCGCATACTTGATGACGCTTTCCAAAAGAATATCATCCACTCTTCCCATGGCATCGTCGACTGCCGATAAGAACGAAAGTGTTTCACTCCATAAGCTTCCGGTCGATTTCTTAGCCATGAATAAATCGCTTGCGTCCTGGTAATTTTGGGCTGAGAACTTCATTTGTTCCATCAATCACCTCTTCCACGCTAGAGCACTGAGTCATCCACTGAGTGACTTGTTGCTCGTAATAGTTGAGTGCTTTTCGATGAGGTGTCGTCCCAAGCAGTTGAGTGTGATTTCTTCACTCCAGATTCCACAAGACGCTTGCTGCACGAAGGACAGCTGCCGAAAAATACAATGTCCCCACTGGTTGAATGGTGTGCCAAGTGCCGCGTAGACTTCCTTTCCGTCAAATTGATGATTGAAAGCTTCAAGTCGCTTGCAGTCGGACTTCTCGTTCTATTGAGTCCTTCCAGCGCATCATTTTGCATGGCCTGTACGAAGCTTTGTTTAATACGGATCCCTGGCTGCTGCATTGGTCTTTCATCCAAGGATGACCTTGCTAATCACTGGACTTCATTTAGCCGCTCTCACAATACGCTTTCTCCCGGTATTGGTGGTGCTGGGGCTGATGAACCGACGCTGCGCTCGATTTTGAGTTTGTCCAGTCGATTTCGAAGCGTTTACAATAGCTTCATCACTTGGTACATCTTAGAATGCCTGCTCGTCGGATTCTTTCGTGGTCTTGACTGGATGAATCTTGGTTGGGCTCAGAACCTGTTGGCAGGTGAGCGAAGATGCTTATGGAATGGGAAAATTGCCAAACTGTCTTTTTAGATTTGTTTTAGTTTTTTGCAACGCTACGCGGTAACCTAAGCAGTCATTTAGTCTAAATACCAATTGCAATCACAACCAAAATCATAATCTTAAGTCCTTTCTATTGAAAGGAATTCGTGAACAAGAAGGTGTTGAAAGTAGACTGCACTTGAGCAGAAGTAGGTAGAAGTAAAAATAAAATATATTCACTATTTGTTAACCTACTAGAACATGCATGCGCAAGAGAGCCTTGCGCTTTATCTTCCCACGAAGCGGGATAGTGCGGGCGAACATGACCTGTGACAAACAAATCTGGTCATTAGCTCACCGCTGAAACTTACAGATTCTAACACTCCTCCTCGCCCGTACTATGCAAGATCTTCAAGTTGAACATGTCACTTAGTTCAGCATTCGTGGCGCGGGTAGGGCCATCGTCAATAAATCTGTAATCATCTCACCAGATTTCACGAATATTGGCTAAACGACTTGGGCATGAGCGTAGTGGCAGATAAACTTGAAACGAATATCCACATGCTTGGCACTTGCCGTACTCTTCTCGCTTTCCATTTGCTTGATCGCCACTTTGATTGTCCATCTTCATTTTCATCGGCTCAGCAACCTTGATACCTAGCTCTTGAAATAATTGTCTGTCTAGCCGCAATGAATTCGGCCTCCATTGTGCTCGGTGACACCCCAGTCTGTTTCTTGCATGACCACAAAAACCACAGCACCATCTATTATCACCACACATCCTGACACAGATTTTCGGTCAGACTTGTCAGCCACGCAATCAGCGTCACTCCAGATTTCAATCGTGACATCACCAGAAGATGCTCCAACGCCACCTATCTGCAACTTTAACATCTTGGTCCCCTTCAAGTACCTTAAATTACGCTTCGCCATCTTCCAGTCGTCCATAGTAGGCTTGTGCGTTTGTCGAGTCGCCCTGTGTACCACAAAGCATATATCCGGTCTCGTACAGCGTGCGATCCAAAGTAACCTTCCTACCAGAGACTGAAAATCTTTTACACTTGCATTGCCATTCGCGGCCGTCACAGGTAGGTATTCTGGTTCTTGGGAGTTGCAGTCATTGAACTCTTCAACAATTGGAGCTCGTACTCCGTTTGCCTTCTCCAGTCCATACTCTCTCTGAAGTAGATCTATGGACACTTCTTGGTTCAAAACGTATCCAACTTCCTCATCCAGAGACATTCGAGGACCAAGAAACTTATTCACCACTCCCAACTCCTTAATTTCCAGTGCTGATATCACTTTGAAAAACTTGTCCACTGCATCCCTGGATATTCCTGTGGCAAGGAGGCCGTCCACGTAGACTCCTAAAATGGTGAGCTCGTCTTTGTCCTTCTTGAAGTACAGACAAATATTCGTCGTGCATTGTGTAAACCCGGCCTTGCACAATCTCGAGTGCAATAGCTTGCTCTAGCGTCTACCAGCCTGTTTCAAACCATACAATGATTACTTCAGCAGTAACTCCAGCTTAATTAAGTCATTCGCACGACATCTCTTCAGATCCATCTCATCAATCTTCATCCCTTTTGGAACCTTCATGTAAACGTCATAATGCGGTTCGTTTTCTGCATTGACAATTGCATTCGGCACATCTCCATGACGTGCAGGCACGTTCCATCGTCGTGATAGAACCAGTATCACCTTGACTGTGCTGAGATCCATCACTGCAGCAAATGTCAGTGTGTAGTCGACACCGGAAAGTTGTTCGTTCCCGCATGTGACGAGTCGAGCCTTGTATCGCTCGACGTCACCATTCGCATCTGTCTTGGTTTTTAAAACCCACTTGTTGTGCAAAACATGTGAGCCGATAGGTGGTATCACCACCTCTCACACTCCGTTTTCTCCCAAAGCCTTTAACTCTTCCGATACAGCTGTCATCCATTTATGCTTTCCTTGACTCATCGTTGCTTCACCGTAGTTCTTCGGGTCCAAATCACATACGGCATTGACGACATCTCGGATGTTCTTATCTTCAACAGTATCAGTCTTGGCGTTGCATCTTGACCTGGTGAAGTATCGCTCACGCGTCCATCTAGACGGTAGATTCTGTTTCCTGTTTGAACCCTTCAATGCGTTTTTCTTCTGGTCGAAGATATCGTGGTCACGTTTCCTTGATTCACTCATATCGTCGAGCTCCTCCTGATTGATGACTCCTTTCGAAAACCTCGATAGTTGATAGTTCTGATTGTCATTTAACGTTTCCACATTCCGAACATGCTGGGTGACCATCACGATTCGATCCTTCGGAATATAGACTCTATATCCCTTCCTCTCGTCGCTCTTTCCAATTATTAAAGCCGCCTTCCCACGTTCTCCCAGGGACTTGTTTTTTGAATATCTGTGCACTGTACATGGCGAGCCAAACATCCCCATGTCACTCAGGACCGGTGTCCTCTTGATGAGCATCTGAATTGGAGACACGTGCCTTATGTTACCTTTTGTAGGACTCGTGTTCAGAATGTAAACTGCATACTCGGCAGCATCCCCCCAAAAATTCAAAGGTAAACCACTAGCAAAAACCATGCTGCGTACCATATTCATTATGGTTCGGTGCATAAGTTCAGCTTTATCATTGCTGGCCTGGTTATTCGGTTCACTCACTTGACGTAAAACTCCAGTTGTTTTACAGAACACGTCTAGTGTCTTGTACTCTCCAACTCCATCAGTACGTATGACGTCAATTCGACAATTAAATTGTCACTCGAACGCAGCCAGAAAATGTTTGAACTTCATGGCAGCGGCGTCTTTAGTTTTCGTTAGAAAAACGCGGCAATAGTTGGACCGATGGTCGATAAAGTTGATCAGGTATCGATTGCCAAAACGGTCACGCGGTGTCATCGGAACCCTTAGGTAGGAGCAAATTACTCCTCCAATGGCATCAATTGGCGAGTTTTTGCCGGTGTCTTTGTTTGATTGTACACTTTTGGTTTGTTTCCCTTGAGCGCAAGCCAAACAGGATTCTCGCTTATTATCGGTGAGTTTGATTCCAGAAGTAGGGTCTCGGGCCATCTTGATAATCATGTCATAGCATAAATGACCCAGACGTCGATAAAGTTCAACCAAAGTGCCACACTGAACATTCAAATCGGATTCATGTTCAGATTTGGCCAGCACTGTCATAATGCCATCCGTAGTAGATCAACATCCGCGAAATCTGTCATCGTAGACTTTAACAAAAAGCACGTTGTTCCCACAATCAACATCCATGGCTGCCACGCCTCCTGTGCAGGAAACCAAGACACTCTTCCCTTCGCGGTATTCGAGTACAGACCCCTTTTGTTCGAGCTTACCATAAGAAATAATATCTCGCTCTAGTTTTCGGCGTACTGAACATCGAGAAGCCGAACGGTTTTCCGAACACCCAGTGCCTTGACCGTGATCACCACGCTTTCTTGCTTCGTGATTGAAGCGACTGTCCATCGGATGCAGCCGTCAGACATTCGCTGTTGAAGTCAACAGCGTCTTCCAATAAATTTAGGTCATTCACCAGATTTCGACTTGATCCACTATCGAGGATCCAATGGCTTTTGACGTTGTTCCACGGTTGCCAATCACAAGGGTAAAGTCTTCTTGTTGAATTTGATTCTTCCGGTAAGGACATGTAGCCTTCAGGTGACCCACTTTGCCAAATCGATAGCACTATTTCAGAATTTGATGGTCAATTTTTTCTTTGCTCTTGAAGGTCTTTCTTGGGTCCACAGCATTCACCACGTCACGACGGAAATATTTCGTGCGCCCCTCGATCTCCGTAGACTGTGCAAACTGGCACAACTCTTCCGCTTGCCGTAAATAATCCATACGATGGATGTCTAGCCGGGACTACATCATCATCGTCGCTGGTGGATCCGCATAGTGAACAATGTTTTCCAAAACAAGGTTGTCAGCATCTCCGCAAGCATCGCTTACGGCTGTCAGATACAGAAAATGATATTTCCAGCTCCGATCTACAGCTTTTGGCACCGTGAACAACTTCATGCTTTGGGCTGGTGTAATCTTGGTGGAAAAGTTCTGAAGTAATCTTTGCATTGCATGCTCCAAGGTTTGGTTTTCTGACCACCAGCATTCCACCTGTCGGCGGTAGTACTTTTGCGCCGTACCCGCAAGGTGTTGGCCGAGGACATCGACATTGATATCTTTAGGCCACGAGAATCCACACGCACGCTCAGAGAAACTGATTTGTCGTACAAAATCCTTTCCCCATTCCAGAAATCCACTTCCAATCCCATGATAAATCTCTTTGCCATCATATGGCTGCGGAGCAAACATTCTTTGCTGACTATCTGGCACTCCTTCAATTTGACGCCCGAGGTGTAAAAACCCAGGATTTTGTATATCCTTGCCTGGGTATTCATAGTCCGGCAGACGCTGCCCATGAACACCTACTTCGGGTGCCTGACCCATGTCATAGTTGTGGATACCTGAGCTGGATATCGAGCACCAAAGTAGGTTGCTGGCGATAGATTCGGAGATCTCTTCGGATAATGGTTATGCTCCAAAGCCTGGAGATTCATCGCTGCTCCAACTCCCAAAACCGAATCAAAAACGCTTGATTCCGCCGAGTCCTTTCGGTGCTGTCTCGCTTGTCAGGATCGCAAGGATTCCATCCTGCACATTCATTCAGACAAGTCTCCGAGCATAGCGAGCACCTTGACCAGTGCCGCCTCCGGCACCTCCGACTTTTTTTCATGGATGTGGTCAGTGGCTCTTTCGCTACTGTCGACTACATCAGCAGGTGCAGCTGCTTTGGCTGCATCAACAATCTGATCCGTTGGGCTCATTACCTGTTAAAAGTAGACTGCACTTGAGAAGAAGTAGGTAGAAGTACAAGTGAAATATATTCTCAATTTGTTAACCTACTAGAACATGCATGCGAAAGAGAGCCTTGCGCTTTATCCGCCCACGGAGCGGGATAGTGCGGGCGAACATGACCTGTGACAAACAAATCTGGTCATTAGATAACCGCTGAAACTTGCAGATTCTAACAGAAGGTAAATCGAAAAGTACAATATAAAAGGTCCTTACTTCGCTGTTAGGTAATCTGAGCCTTTCTCCCAACTATCTATTAACTAATGCTACTGACGTTACTTACATTATTAATATTCCTGAGTCATCCCATGTGCAAGTAGACGAATTTCTCAACCCTGCGAAGTACCACAGTAAACACCATAATATGCATCATCAATCTTCAAAACTCTCCGTTGATGTGCATAGATAGTGTTTGTTGCATCTACTCGTTTTTCATACCTAGAGCTTGAAAAAAGGCTTCGTATTTTCCTTTTGGCAATGCTTTTGTCACTGCATCGGCAACCATTTCTTCTGTTGGCCTGTATTCGATTTCCAGTTCTTTAGCTTCAACCTTTTCACGTATAAAGTGAAATTAGATGTCGATATGTTTTGCATGAGAGTGATAAACTGGATTTGTCGCCAATGCGATAGTTCCCTGATTGTCTTGAAAAATTGTTGTTGGTACATCCATTTGGTATTTTAAGTCCAGGAGTAGTCGATGCAGCCATAATACTTCTTGATTGGCACAATATAGCCCCATGTATTCTGCTACCGTGCTAGATGTTGTTACTGTTGGCTGACGTTTTGATTTCCATGACACTGGGCTTGAGTTTAAGAAAAATACATATCCCGTGCTAGAGCGTCTTGTGTCCAAATCACTAGCCCAGTTCGCATTAGCGTATCCAATGAGATCTCCCTTGTTCCTTCCGTGAAATCGTATTCCGTAGTCCATCGTAGTCTTAAGATATTTCAAAATTCGTTTCGCTGCCATCCAGTGACTCTTGTATCGCTCGAAGTACTTTGATATTTTACCAACTGCATGCGCAACATCTGGCCGGGTACATCTTATCACATACATCAATGCACCAACCAGCTCTCGATCAGGAAATCCTGGCGCACACGTCTCTTTATCTAGCATCTTTACCAGTTTTGAGCTGCTATCAGATGGCGTATTAACGTCTTTGCACATTGCAATGCCAAACCTTTCAGCTATCCTATTGATACATCCCTTTTGATTCATAGAAGTAGTCTTCTTTGTGCGATTTCGATGTATCACGATCCGTAAGCAGTACTTGAGCTCACTGAATTCTTTGATGCTGAATGTCTCGCTTAAGTCACGTTTGATTCCGTTCATTTTGTGTTTCGTGTCAGTAAATATCATCAGATCGTCAACATAGATGACAATGATACTGCATTCGCTTTACTTATTCCGCATATGTACACAAGGGTCCGCAATGGATCGGTTAAATCCCATTGATTCTAGCTGCGTGTTGATCTTGTTGTTCCATTGTCGTGCAGCTTTCTTGTTTCCATAAAGCGCACGTTGTAACTTGCATTTCATCTCTGAATGCTTCATGTCCTCAAAGCCATCTGATTGTCCATGTAGATCTCTTCTTCAACGTCCACATAAAGAAATGCAGTATCTACATCCACATTTTCGGCTTCCAAGTCTTTCTCCGCAGCAATAGAAAACACAACGTTTATTGATTATTTTCTTGGAGCAGGAGAAAATGTTTCTTTGCAGTCGATCCCTGGTCTTTGCGTCTAAGCTTTCGCGACTAACCGTGACTTAAGTTTGACAATATCTATTAGAACGACAGGCTTTTGTGTTTGAGTGCTGATATGAAAATGATATATATATGTATTTCCTAGGCTATACTGTCCACTACTTTAGCTACAAAAGTCGCGTCAGTATACCCACAGCGCGGTCGTTAAGTGACGTCATAGTAGCTGGCCATTGCACGTGACCGAGCACGTCCAATGCCACGTGTACCAATTTCCATCACCTTCCAACACATGGATGGTTTCGCTGAAGACGAGCCAGTTGAAGCAGTACAGATACTTGTGCGAGCTCTTAAACCCATCGCATTGCGACAGACCGTGCAAAGTCAGCTGAAGTAATCGATCCATAAAAAGCTCCAGAATTCAGTGCCAGCGTTCGTTGATTGGTTGACCGAGAACCTGGATCATTTTTTGATGTTTGAAGCTCACATACCAGAGACGCGTGAAAAACCTGCGGTGACTGGTAGAAAGCTGCTCTAGAGATCAGCCAAACCACCCAGTCTATGGCCAAACCAAGTCGCGCGAAATACATCGCTCGAAATCCGCGAAAAGAACCGAAAGAACTGGTTCAAATGTGGCTCAGAAAAGCATCGGATTTCACAATGTCCTGACGCTAGTCAAAAGGAAGTAAAGCAAATAACGAGCAAAAATGGATTTCAAAACAAAGGACAATACAAACCAGCCATTGTGGTGGCAACAGAGAGCGATAATGCTGACGTAAGCCTTGTTGGTCTCGCCTGTGGTGTATCAAAAGGGCGTGTGACTTTAGACAGCGGAGCTGATACGTCTATCGTAAACCGAAAGGTATTGGATCAGTTGCGAGCCAGGGGAACGTGAGTGGCTACTCGACCGCTCGCTACGCCCAAAAAGTTAAAAGTTGAAGGAATCAACAGTGACACTCTGATTACTGAAGAAGTACTTCTCAATTATAGATTCGAGACACCAACTGGACCTTCAATGTTAAGCAATGTAAAATTTTGGATTGCTCGCGGTTGTTGGAGACACTCCAAACATCACCGCAGTACGTACCCGGATAGGTAAGTACAGCAAGAATGTGTCAGGTGAAGCATCGCGCCGGTAGACGGATCGCCCGGATTCACAGGCCCAGATCAATAGGCCCATATAGGAATTAAGATATGAAACGTCGTAGAATAACAGACAGTCGTAAATATACTCTTATTACGCTGTCGGACCCACCCATTAAAACTCTTGTTGGCGAAAACAACCCAAAATCCGTGGCAAATGAGAATAGTTCCTGGCAACTCTTGTCCAATGCAAACTGCCAGTAGCCTTTGAAAAAATCGAAAGCAACAAAAGTCTTTGATCCACGGACATTGTACAGTACGACTTCGAGATTTGGCATTGGCCATACTAGTCTCTCGGTTTGTGCGTTCACTCCCCACATCGACGGTCATTCGAAACTGCGCCATCTCCGGTTTTTTGACTATCTATCGCGGAGAATACCATCGAATCTTGGTGTTCCTGAAAATTAAACCAGCGTTTAAAAGTTCATTCACGTGAGTCGTCATAAAGTCACGATTCTCGGGAGGATATCTAAGTGGATCGTTTACCGATTACGCTCTAAAATGGACACTTATTGAAAAGGAAGCATTTGCCCTCGTCGAAACGTGGAGACGTGCGCATTTTTTGCTTCGTCGGAATGGAGCTTTTCATCTATCTACTGATCATCGTATTTTACGTTACATGTTCGATCCAACGAGTGTGGCCGCAGCGGTACCAAAATACACGGCGGACAAACTGCAACGCTGGTCGACTTTATGGATGGGCTATGAATAAGGTGCGCGCGAAAAGTCTTGGAAAAAACGGCTTTTCTATTTTTATCAGCCAATCCTACATGAAATCTACCGAACCGTACCGCAAACGATTGCAAATAGAAAGGCGAACACGGTCATATGCTCTGTTGTTCGAGAAGCGTATTGCGGCCTGCAAACGAATCACATATGCATTATCAGAGGTTGACGGTCAATTGGGTGGCTCCGCTAAGATTGGTAACAAACGCTTAGATGAAGGAAACATTGGTTTAAGACAGGTAAGTTTCAATAGATAAAGGCTCGGTAGGACGTGACCGCTTTTGCAGCCCACAAAACCAATTTAGAGCAATGGAAAAAAGACAAGAGATGTCCGAGAGTGACATAAGCGTGATCCTCAAGCTTTTTGCGCAAGGAGAGAAGCTGTAGACGATCGCAGCACTTTTGAAGCGCAGTGTATCAGCTGTGTCGCACGTCGTCAACGGAAAGCGTGGGCCAAACGTCAAAACTCACTCTGGTGGGCCGAAGATATTCATCGAAAGGGAAGCCCGACACTTAGTGCGTGCTTTAGTAATACGTAACGAAAGCGCTTCTCAAGCCCGCTCGAGAGTTGGTGTGGCTGCCTCAGTCCGCACCGTACAGTGCAACCTAAATAACCACCCAAAACTCTCGTGGAAGAAGATGAAAAATACGACGATGATGAACAAAAAGCACTAGATATCTTGCATCGAGTGGGTGCGCGAGAAGACACGCTAGGGACAGCCAGAGTGGTCGCGCGTCGTGTTTAGCGACGAAAAAAAGTGGAACATGGATGATCCCGATGGTCTGAACTACTAGTGGCATCACGCCGATCATCCAGAGCGTCAAGCTGTGAAGCGCCACAGTGGTGGTGAATCAGTCATGGTTTGGGCTGCGTTTTCAGGTCTGGGCAAGACTGAGATCAAGTTCATCAGTGGTGGGTAGGATGCGCGACAGTACACCGATACTTTAAGCAGCAACCTACTCTCGTTTGTGCACAAGAACCACCCAAGTGGATATGTTTTCCAGCAGGACAACGCGCCGAGTCATCGCGCTCGCCTAACTAAAACATGGCTAGGCAGGAACAATGTGGTTACCATGAGCTGGTCAGATGTGTACCCGGATATGAATCCCATAAAGAATTAATGGGGAACTCTCACGAGAGAAATGTACGCGCATGGTCGCCAGTTTTCCTCGCATGAATTGCTCAAGTCCGCAATCGTCAAGGGGTGGCGCGATTAGGATCCTTACATCATCGAAAAACTACTGATATCGATGCCCAAGTGATGCAAAATGATCCTTGATCACAAAGGAGCACTTATTACGTCGACGTAGCGTCACATCATTGCTGCAGCGCGTTTATTACCAATATTACCGGAGCCATCAAATTGACCGTTAACCTCTAATAATGCATATGTGATTCGTTTGCAGGCCGCAATACGTTTCTCGAACAACAGAGCATATGACCGTGTTCGCCTTTTTATTTGCAATCGTTTGCGGTACGGTTCGGTAGATTTCATGCAGGATTGGCTGATAAAAGTAAAAAAACCGTTTTTTCCAAGACTTTTGGCGCGCACTATATGTCATCCATGCTATTAGTGGTGCTTCAAATGCTTGGGCGGACTTACTTTCTCGCTGGGGTAAGGACGCTGTATCCGTGTGTGCATTACGTATAACGACACCACCTCTGTCCCCAATGTTGGAAAAAGATTTCCAGTGGCCAGATCATGACGAGATACTAATGGAGAAACGTAAACCGACCAAAGATGCGATTCTGAATTTATCTCTTCGAACCGATGAAATGCGTGTGCATAGTGATGGTAGGGTTTGGATACCAGCAGAAGCTAAAGCCTTAAAGCTACGAATGTGCATTGTGGCACATCTTGGGGTTGCCAGACATCGCGGTATTGGAGCAACTCGTTCAGCTCTCGATAAGAGCTTCGTGTGGTTTAGAATGAATCACGATGTAGTCGAACTTGTCAAGATGTGCTTGCATTGTGCTGCAACGAAAGGACCTCGTGTGACACGCCCTCTTGGTGAGTCACTTCATACGGAGAAACCGAATGAACTCATACATTGGGATTATATTTTTATGGGAATTTCTAGTACGGATGATGAATACATTTTGGTGATCAAAGATGACGCATTGAAGTACGTCTGTATCATGCGTTCACAAAAAGCAGATGCTGAAACAACCTATTTAGCGCTAATGAAGTGGTTTGGTGCCTTTGGTGTATGTTATAACTGGGTCAGCGACCAAGGCACCCATTTTAAGAAAGAAATGATCAAAAGTCTACAACATGCGTTAGGGGCTCACCACCATTTTACTACTGCTCGATGCCCATGGGCAAATGGCACAGTTGAGGTAGTGAATCGAGGCATGTTAAAATGTTTTCGTGCCTTACTGTCGGACTGGAAGATGAAGCCGAGGGAATGGTCCCGTTTGGTGCAAGTTGTGCAAATGGTGCTGAATCAAGTAGAGTCACGTTCTCTCGGAGGACTCGCGCCGATAACAGCTATGACAGGTCTCAAACCTATGCGACCTCTGGAAAGACTTGCCTTGCCAGTCCCAACAGACATTGAACCTATCACACTCGGAAACTTGATGCAGACCCAACGATCTCACTGGAAAAAACTTCAAACAGATTTAGATGTCATGCGTAAAGTCGCAGCACGTCGCAACAAGTCCAAACGTGAACAATTAGAACGTTTCTTCACTGGAGCGCCTAGGGATCAATTCCATTTTGCTTTTTACCATTCATCACGTATTATAAAAGCTCTCCTGACTCAAGAAAAGTGGCGAAATCCACCGGCCGACGCCGTGTCTTCGGTGAAAGACGACAAGAGAACATGTACAGATCGACTATGCTTTCAAGCTAAAGGTAATCAACTACTACGCAACAGCGGGTACCAGCGCCACCATTTCACGGTTCTTCTCCATCACGGACGACATTCCAAAAAGATCAAAGCGCAAGCTCGTACTCAAAGGGTAAGTACCAGCACGCTCAAATTGAGCAACGTGCTGGTATGGCATCAACTTCCGGCCATCAACGCAGTCGTGACCACGGAATCAAAACTACACTTTCTCATTCTTCAGAACCTTCAATCGTGCAGTGGGTAATCGAATTCCGCCATGACGATGTCCATGTGTCGTCTGCAATGATCATGACTCGCGCATTTGAGGAAGCCTAGCAACGGAATATTTCGCTTGGCTTCTTTTCCGCAACATGGCAATGGCAGAGCGGCTTCATGAAGCGCCACCGCTTTTCGTTTTGTGTAATGACGAATGCCGGACAGACGGCTCCATCTGATGAACTAAAGCAAGCGGCTGCATTTGCAGATGAAGTTGCACGAAGAGTGGACGTCGAAGGCATCAAGACCATCAACAGCGCCGACCAGACGTCTGCATTCTTTGAGCTCCTGATCCACACAGCGATGACGAAAACAGGCAGCAACACGGTCTGGGTGAAGTGAGGCAAGAAGGAGAAGGAACGGATGACAGCGATGGTGCTTGGTGACTCCCACGGTATGAAGTACCCGCTGTTTCTGGTGATGAAGACCGTGCTTTCCAAGATCGTCGCGGTCGATGCGGAGAACAGGTGCGTGCGACATGGCTTTGGACGGCGCCTGTGGACCCGGATTGATCCTCTTCAAGACGAGCTCGATATTCAAGTTTACGGAATCCGGAATGCTTGTTGGACTGACGCGTTGACGGTAGAGTTCCTGCGCTTCCATTTTGGGCAGCGTAGCGTCTTCAGTGATCCCCGTGATGCTCCTTCTTGATGACTTCAGTGGCCACTGGGTAAAAGATTCAACGATGTACGCAAGGTCCTTGAACATCGTACTCGTGAAGGTGCCTCCAGGGCTGACGTGGCTTTGTCAGCTGTCGATGCTGTCTGGATCAATCCTATGAAGGATCGCCTTCGACGTCATTGGCTGCTACATCTACAAGGCCAGATTGCTGTTCACCGAAGCAGACCGACAGCGCTAACGTTCGAGATGAAGTCTTCAGATCGAGCAGAGGTTGCACGCTGGTCAAGCAATGTCTGGAAGGATATTCTGACGTCCATGGTCGTGTCAGGGTTTGCTCAATCTAAGCTTGGAGTTGGGTACGCTGCTGCTGTTGAGCCAGACGAGGCGATTGAGATGCAGGAGCTGTTCGATGCGTTCGTAAAAGACTTAGAGGAGCTATATGTTGTCGATCCATGTGGAAATGTGCTTGATGATGACCAGGACGTTGTCTCTCATATCAGAAACGATTGATTGCTGGAGGTTTAGAAACAAGCAAGTCACGAAAGCGTTCGCTCATCTCATGTATAAGGTATTCTCCACGGATGTCAAAGTCGTGGCAATTCCATATGTTGCATACATGGATACAGTGCTCCCGAATTAATACGAAGCCCCATGCTAGTCCTTCACCCCTTGTAAAGCGCACTGCAGTCAGCTCATCTTTCGTGAACTTATCTACGTGCCGAGGAAAAAACACCGCGGAGGTGCGATCAGACTAGATTAGACTCTGACAAATGTGGTATAAATGGTGGTTTTGGCCGTCACTTCGAGAACACATTTTAAAAAAACATTTTACTGTGGACGACGCCAGTGCGCCTTAGGCTTCCATAGAAGGTGGTATCATTTTTGAAAGGTTCTAATAGCACCGTATGTACATTGGGACCGCCTATGACATGGATTTTAGGGTATTTGTTACTAACTATGGACAGACTATGTCTCTGCCGAATTACACAGTTACTGCTTTTGAGACCTACTGTGTAATTCGGCAGTGAAACAGTCTGTTTAAAGTTGGTGACAAATATTTAGATTTGCTCACAAGAATTAAAACAGCTTGTTAACTTGGCAGCTACTATTAACAAATTGAAATGACTGAGTATAGTGGAATAGAGATCGAGTAACTCGAATGAAGATGGGCAAGTTGGTAGTTGGTTTTAAACCGCTTAGTAGAAGATCGTGAACTATTAAATTAGAGCTAGAATTTTTTTTCGTTTTTCTAACGTCCTAATAAAATCAATGCAGCTATAAAGCTATTTAGCTGCTTAGCAACGATAAGCTATACTTGCCCTGGAAAGTCCTCAAAGTTAATCTGGGAGCGACGGTGCTGCCTACGGTGGTAGCTGTCTTGCGTGAAACGTCCGCGACGCTCCGTTTCTGTCCCGATACCAATGAGACGATTCTGGAATCCCTAATTTTAAATTAATTAATGAAACATAAGATTCTTTTGATTATATATGTAAAGCTCCTAAGACCTGGTCGTGGTCTGTTCCGGGGGCGTAACAACGAGCCAGGGCTGAATTGACTGGGTTGATTGACGACTAGTGAGTAACTTTCTATATGACTCTCTCTGTTGTAGGGTGGATGGCACGTCTCAGCCTCTAGCCTGTGCCCATTCGTCACACACTTCCTCCCAGTGGCGACCCCTGTGCCTATTGGGCAATTGAGGGCATAGGCTGGCATAGGCTGCCACAGGACAATATACCATACGGTAATCGGCTCATCACTTAGGCAACATGATATCTCATCGAGGGTTTTGCAGATATAGGTGAACCCTCATAGATTGAATTAGGTGTAAGGTGCGAGCATTTCTCGAAG
Organism: Albugo laibachii; assembly: GCA_902706625.1. NCBI lineage: Eukaryota > Oomycota > Peronosporomycetes > Albuginales > Albuginaceae > Albugo > Albugo laibachii. The sequence continues at coordinate 109,701 of CACSLJ010000015.1, read as the reverse complement.
GCTTCCAGAATGTAACGCCATTACAATATGCAATATGCTTGAACATCATTATGACCTACTTTAGGACTAGCAAAATCACGTAAGCGATGCCTGTCACCAGAAATTTAGATCCTCACCATTTTCTGGAATATCCCCTTCGCTTTGTAGCTTAATAAATTCATGTAAATTCCAGTCTGTTCGTCCGTCATCTGCGTCTTTACGACTCTCCGAAGCAGATTCTTAAGGTGCATTCTTGTTCTGAGTGCTTTGCGTTTTGGCTGTCTGAAGGGTCATTAGTATGGTGCTGTTCAAGTCAAATAGGTCTCCTATTTTTGTCGTTCTTGCGAGAGCTAGACGCCAACCAAACAACATATGGCCACTCTGTCGATGGATCCTGGTACTAGATGACGCAGCACCGTTGGAAGCAAGAGCAGCCTTTGAAGATATAATTTCGTCCTCCTCGCTTATAATGCTGAGCCAGAGTTCTAGCATTGTCTCTGCTGCAACACGCTCCACATCACTCCTACGTGTAGCGTCTAGTCCGCAAGAAGTGAGGCATAGTCCTCTTTGATGTTTATCTTCCATTGACGAGCCTTGTTCCAACTCGGCCAGCATACAAAATCTCTCATCGTCTTCTGAAGCAGCGATGCCATCATTATATTCGTTGTTATCAGCGTTTTCGTCGTCTGCCATTTCAATATCTCTCTAAAGAGTGGCCCCGCAGTACTTTTTCACTGCACTGTTCTTCTTGTGAGAATCACCTCTTCCCTCGACCTTTCGAATTCCACCTGTCGTGTCTTTTCCAGAAAAAGGTATCGTTTCAACTGAGCGATTTTTTAAGCGTAGAAGTAGACATGTTATTGCGTGATTTGATATGCTGCTAGCCAAGGAGTGAGAACATTCGCTCGATATCCGCTACGTGAGGTACAATCCCATATACAAGAATAGCGAGCTTCCGAAGTCCTTCAATGCCCGGTTGTTTACTCTTGACATTTCGCCACCCCTCAGTTGGATATGAGACTACGCCATCAATACCAGCAAAGTATCCTATACCCTTGGAGTAATCCCGGACAGCTTCTCTCATATATCGCACTTCTGCTTTGGTAAATCTCCATACAAAGGCGAAAAATATGATATCCCGGTATGCATCCTTGGTATTGTATAGCTCGGACGATGTAGCCAAGCTTTTGTACTTTGTATGCAGAAAGAGGGCAACGACATGTATGGGGTTTCAGAAAAACTCCTCGAAGCGTCTCTGAATAGTGGAAAGGCAATGCCGCTTTAGTTCTCCATTTAACAATGGAAAGTCCAATAGAGCTGTTGCCTTGTAGATATTTAGAGAACGGAGCAAACAGTCAGCTAAAGTAACTGCCGTCTTTTCTGATTCAGCAATTGTGTCAGATATAATTCTGGTAAGCTTCAGACACAGCTCGTTGTTTCCGAAATGTGCTCGATCGATGATGATATCTTTATCATCTTGCGGAATCGAAGGACAGTCTCCATTCTCATTTTCTCCAAGCAGTATCGAAATGCTGCTTCATGCTCGTGAACAGAACAAAAGACATCAACCACCGAGTTCCAACGGGTTTCGCAGAATGTCTCCAGCTTGTGGTGATTCCATTACTTTTGGCCAAGAATCGATTGCAGCAGACCAGTACTGGGACCCATTAATGTACGAAATTAGACGGCAGCTTTTCTTGAATGCATTTTGAGGGATGATCAGGTAACCGGATACCAGAAGGTTCACAGCATGGGCGAAGCATCGAAGCTCTATCATATGAGGATAATCTGAGGTAAGTAGTCGCCGGAACTTTTGCATCACAGCGGGATTGTACGTAACGACAGCCCTGAATTCTTGCATACCAATTCCCAATCTTTGTAAAACCTGCACTTTCTGATCCTTCAGATTTTCTGCCGTGTGCCTCATCGAAGATAAGCCGACGATATTAAGAATGAAAGGCTGTTTCAGGTCCCTGCAAGACGCAATAAATGCGAATATAGATCGTCCTTTACGGTCCTCTCAGCCATCCAGGGACAGGGTGAGATGCTTTTGACCTTCCCGTTCCTCCAACATTTGTATAGAGCAAAGTGCTGCTTGTTGAGGAAGAAGTTTGTTGATCATTTACCACTTTGAAGGGAGGTTATAGGCTGGACGAATTGACTTCATAAAACGACGAAAGAAAATGTTCTCTATGAAAGAGAATGGAATTCCCCCATTTATGATGGCTTTTGTTAAAAGCGCATAATTATTATCTTGTTCTGCAGCTTTTAATTTCAAGACATCAAAGTGTGAGCGGAGAGTGGTACTGGTCGCAACTTTGTTTTCTGAAGTAGGATTTAAACGCTCACTTTGCACTCCCCCATTCTTTTTCCGGCTCAAAATATCTTTCCCTAGTGTAAACTTCTGTTTCGAAGCCAACATCGCGTAGACTTGGGGCCTGTCATGTGGGAATATCTCCTTACAGTTCTCACTGTGGGAGAGCATTCTTTCTGGTCGTCCATCCAATTCGAAATGATAAAACTTGCACTTCGCTCGCGCTCGCCTTGTGACCGCATTTTTCTCTGTCGACGCATAGTAAATTTCCCATACCATTGACATCGATTTCCCTCCCAGTTTGCTTTTAGTTCTGGTCACACTGTCCTTCAAAATTTCTTCACCATCCTTCCAGTTGCCCGTGTTATAGAAGTGATTGAATTTGCCGTGTTCTGCTCGATTTCCGGTATAGTATCGTCTCCAGATCTGACAGAACACTCTGCTGCGCAATGTGATACATCCGTAGCAGAATATTTGCTGATTTTCTCTTCTTCAGTCGAATGATTGTGACGAATGTTGTCTCGATCTGGACTGCCTCTCGTCCAAACGTTTTGCTGTCCTAAACCGGAATTCTCCTTCTCCGATGCTGGCAGATGTACTCTCGCTACCGGTGAATCGCTGCGTCGGCATCTCTTCTCATCACCTCTGCTATCTATCTCCTTCTCTACCATTTTCTTCTTCATTTGGTCCTTTTTTCATCGAAACAATATGGAGGAGGACGATCTGACGAAACCGCACACTAGTAGCTTTTATGCACCGTACTCGCGTACTAATATAGTCAGCAGTATGTACGAAATAGTTCAAGCAGAACAGACATAATTGATACAGGTTTTTGTATGGTAGTACAGTTCCCTTTCTATTAAGTAACAGCAATTGCCCATGTGACCATGGGCATAGGGTAACCCCTGTGCCGCCCGCCCTACTCTATTGGCATTCCACCGACAGGAGTGGTAGTTACTGAGTATATATGTTAGAAGTGGCAGAAATCTACATTTATGGTAGTTGTTCTGTCAAATTGAATTTACTGAGTTATTTAGTAATTTATATAGGTGAAATTCTTCGATACAAAGCAACACACGTGGTGCTCACTGTCTGGTCAAAAGGTCTGTTGTTTCACAATTGGGTTTAATGTATAAACAAAATATCCCAACTTTTGTGAAAATCAAAAAAAATGTCCCAAAATCATAAAATATATAACGTAAAAACTCAGTTTAGTGCGCTCCGATCAGTTGTGTGCGCTTCAATCATATTTGCCAATCAAAAAATGACTCGATTTTTTCTGAATTCCGATAGGCCAAATTAAAAAAATCTATCATCTCGCCATTCCCTATCAAAGTTTATATTTCCCGCTTTTTTTTGGCGCCTGCTACATCTGACCTACACGCATGCAGACTTGAGTGCTGAAAATTGATACTTCTGACAATTTATCATATCTTTAGAGTATTGATACAGATCTCCTTCAGAATACCGTCACGAAAAATGGTGTAAAAATATACGAAGTAAAGAAGGTATTTAGACAGATAAAGGTATTGATTATAAATCATAAGCAATCCTGAATAAGAGTGAGTGTATTTATCGGCAGTGTAATGAGGTTACTGTCCTAAAGCAAGCTGCTTTATGCTCTCAACGAGCTCATACACCTCATCGTCGATAATCTTTGTATGGCTCCAGCAGTTTGCCTCTGTGGTGCTCGTCACCGTCTCCCAAGTTTCGTGAGCCCACTGCATCGCTTGGAGGACGTCTACAGTATACAAAGACTCTATCTGCGTCTCAACATTTTCATTTCCTACCTCTGCGGCTTTATCAAGCAGCTCGTCAAACTTACCCACAATGTACCAGGTCTTCAACTGCTCCAACTTAATCTTGAACGACTGAATCAACCCTGCGTCTTGTGGCTGGAGGAAAGAGGTTGTATTGGGGGGCAGCATTTGCACCGTGACGTTCGAGAGCGGCACAGTAACGCGATGAGAGGAGACGTTGTCCAGCGGCAACATGACATGGTGCCCTTCACTCTTCATTCTCTCGTTGAAACGCTCAATCCAGTTCGTAAAGAGCTCAGTATTCATCCAGCCCTTTGCAGCGTTTGCATATTGAATACTGAGCACTTCCGCACTCTTGCCTTCGAAGCATCGTGGTTGAGGAGCAGTACCGACGAAGAGGAGCGGGATCTTGGTTGAGCCGTTAGCGTTGCTCGTCACTGCAACGGTGAGGCGCTTTGTTATCTTCTTGCGGCCGGGGATGCGGTTCCTCTAGATGGTTTTGCCAGGAATCGAGCAATAGAAGTACGCATTTTCGTCCATATTGACGATGTCCTTCTTGTCGTACAGGCTTGTAATTGCTTTTAGCACGCGGCGTCCATTCTCAATTGTAGTATTCTTGACCAAGTCAGCTTCGCCATGCGTTCCCCTGGATTTGAGACCCTGCCGCTGTTGAAATCGATAGAGCCAGCCTTTTGAGAACACCAACTGCGAAAGCACAGCAGCAGTGGTTGGAGTGGCTGTATTTAAGAAAATGGAGCGTATCATCTCTGCTTTATGCCGAATTGCTGCTCCTGTGACGATGGGGATCTTCATCTCCTCACACCTGTTGATCCACACCACTAACTGCGCTTCCAACGCAGGCGAGTGCGCGCAGTGACTTGCCTTTCGCAGTGGGTTACGCTCGGCGTCGTCTTCTTGGTGCTTCAGAAGGTGAGTCAGTCATGTTCGGGTGATCGGAAGCATCAGCTTGAACGCCGACGCTGCCCATTTACTAAGCTCTTGGCGCGTCATGTCCAGGTGCGCTGCGTGATGCTCGCGTAGCGCTCTCTTCTGCTCGCTATTCAATCGAATGCGTGTTACTGCAGTCATTTCGATTGCGTGTCGTTGAGTAGAGTAAGCGCTTCCGTAATTTCGTTTTTTAGGCATATCGATTTTAAAAGGGTATTAGCTTACTGTGGGTGACAGTATTCTGAAGGAGACCTGTATTCACAAAATTTGCGCCCAACGGTTCACGGTTGTTTTCGAAAGTAGTCAGACAAACCGCGCAATATTAATCCCAAGTGATTTCATCGCACTAAACTGGTTGGTGGAAATTCCCGAATATCTGAATTGAAGCTGAGCTTGAAAACAAACCATCAGAAGGGAAAAATTATCAAAAATGTGCATCAGATTGTCGGCGAAAGTGGCTATTCGGAGATGTGCCCAGATTTACGCCTGCTTTTGTGAATCAATTTTTTTGGTCATTTTGCTTAGCCTACTGTTATAGCGCACTAAACTGAAATTTTACGTCTATTGATTGAGCCTAAAGTAGGATTACCAGTGAGCGATTACAAAAAGCAAACTATGTCGATAATATCAAGAAGTAGTAGCTCTTCATCACTATCCAGCTCATCGTATTCTTCAGATACGATCGAGGATGGGAAAAGCCTTATGTATGCCCAACGATTCTTTGATTCTATAGACTACACTGATGGGGAATCTATTCGGCTGTCAGTAATCAATTTTCATCATGATATTCATCGTTCGTTTAGGAAAACTCGAAGTGATGATAGGCGACTCAAAGCGGTATGTGAATTTTCAGACTGCTATTTGAAGTATATGTCTCTTATGGCAAAAAATATGGACCTCCAACTAAGCTTATTCCTCATAAATGCACCTTTTCAGACGCTAATGGAAAGGAAAGTCGTGTTGTCAAGCCATTAGGGAAAGGTCGACAGCTCTTGCAGCATATTCACCTTCAAAATCTTTTCTCCAGCATAAACGGTCAGTTACACCAACGATGATTATGAATGCTGTCTCAAGTCAAGAGAGCAAACGCAGTTGATGAACTGTGCTAATGCATGCAAGAAATTAAAACTAGAGTTCTTCGGCGATGATATCCAGCAATATCAACTGTTACCTGATTATGTTTCCAATTACGACAGAATGATAATTACGTGGTATTGGAAATGGAAGGCAAATAATTCACTCGAAAGCAAATTTTATTTCGTGAAGGGAAACAAGTGTTCACGTCATACGCACAACGTGGACTTTATCTCGATGGTAATTTTCTGAAAAATGTGAGTGGAGGTATTCTTTTAGTAGCGTGTGTGTTGAATGGGAACCAGCAAATACAAATTATATCCGTGGTCATTATTTGTATTGATAATGAAGCTAATTGGAGTTTCTATCTTCGGAAGTTGGGCGTGATACTTCCAGTGAAGCCTAGTTTCATTTTGTCAGACAGAGCAAAAGGGTTGATTCCTGCTGTCAGCTCAGTGTATCCTATCACTCCTACTGCTTTCGCCATTTGATGGAGAAATTTAACAGGACTTTTCGATCTGTTGAATTGAAGAATGAAGCATGGGGATTAGCGAAGACCACTTTGATGGCTGAATACACTCAGAAAGCTGAGCATTTGAATCAAATGAATTCCGCTGCATTAAAGTGTCTGCAAGATGCTGGTGTTGAGAAATTGTCACTAGCACATTTTCCATGTTCAAGGTATGGCCAATTAACATACACAAGCGTTGAGTCTATCAATAGTTCATCGCGAAAGATTCGCAAGCTAACCATTTTGGACTGATTTCTGACAATTGAGCGATGGTGATAAATGGTCAAAAATTGGTAAGAAGCATTGCGAGGGGAATTTTGTGTCACAGTACACGAACTGCCAGGTCGAGAAATTGTTTCGTGATCCAGTATTTAGCAGCATTACCAGCTATACAGCAACATCATTTCTGATTCATTGTGTTAAAACTCCTGGCTCAGTACACAAGGATTTTCGAGTTCAGCTTGGAGCTAACGTCTGTTCTTCTGGGTATCCAAACGATATGGAAGGCCATGTACTCATTTGTTACTCTGCTTTCAGCACGAGAACCGTCTTGCTAAAGCACACATTCTTTGTGGATGGGTTTGCATGACTTCTGCTTTTGCAGAAGCGTCCAGCAGTGTTTATGGAGTAGTATGGCTACATCAGTGACAAAGGATATGCTAATTGAAATTGATTGCACTGCATTCTGTTGTGAAGCAGCGCGCATATAGACCAAAGAAGAAGCGTCGACATGAATCTTAAATGAGTACAGGCAATCTAACTGCTTCTTATGTATGCAGTTTGCGTGGAGGAAGGGTTCATAACAGAAGACGCTGCTCCGACAAGAACAATGCTGTAGACCAATACCTATATAGTACATAATGAGATTAATAAAAGGCATTCGTATCGACAAAAAGACCCTTCGAACGAAATCATCATCCCATTTGGGATATTTTGTTTATTATTTCTGAATTTGGGATAATTTGTTGGATTCTCACAAAAGTTAAGACATTTTGTTTATAAACCCTTCACAATATTTTTCCATTTGGGCAAGATAGATTCATAGAGGCAAGAACCGAAAATTTCTTACACTACATTTATTCCGCAAATTGTCAATACTGTTTAAAATGGTACAATTGGTTGTGATGCACTCAAAAAGGTAAATCATTTATAGAGGCAAATTTTCATTCTTTGAGCTGAAAGAAGCGTCGGGTTTGCGTAGCAGGTATGATTTGTTAAAGATAATTCAGCATCGCGAGCATAGGCAACCGTGTTCTGCGTGTTTGAAGCTTTCGCTTAAGCTCGCAAACGTGAAAATTGGTTGCTGGCATTCTTTGTAATGGCCGTCGGCTTTAGCCTATTCAAAACTGATGAGTTTGATTAATCGATTACTCGGCTTCAGATAACTGAGTGAATGTGTGAACAAGAGCGGTGGAAAGTGCGCAAAATGCGCTTTATTTTTTGCGATGTAGTAGCCAATCAGGCTATAAAAATTGATCTTGTTCTGACTTGTTTACCAAAAATGGACAAACACAGTGAAACAGAGACAGTAAGTCCGAGACCTTCTAGATGCATCGGTCCGTAGGTAATTCAGATAAATGATTACCTAGATTCAGGTTATGTAAAACTCATAATCGATATGAAAGCTCTTCATTTTTTTTCTGAGAGAGAAAATTAGGGTGATCCGTTTTATATATACGTCAATATCATGGGACTTGAATCAACTCGTTATGGATCGTTGAATACTTCCAAATTCTCGTTCTCGTCCTTTGAAACTTTCTAGAAGTGTCGTATCTTCCTTCGATCACAGCTTAGCACTTACGCTCTGCATACAATGCGCTCGTACATTCTTTCCTGTTCAATTTGATTATCCCCGGGCTCGGAATGCTTCCATTATGATACGTTTAAGTCCGAACGAAGTCGAGGCTCAATCGGTAAATACTGCCCGCATGAAATCCACATATAGAAGCTGATAGATGAGGATGCCGTCGCTTTATTCTCATACAAAGCACTTGAAAACTTAGTAAAGTAACCGACATCCGTACTCATTGCAAAAAAACCAATAATCGGATTCCTTTCAGTTTGGTACGAACAAAAGCACATGTAAAGGTTACTACAGATTGTCAACGTTGTATCCTATCCATTTTTATCTCAAACATAGCATCCAGCACTATAAGACTCCGTCAGGCGTAAAAAAAAGTAAGTGCAGAACGCCAAAGCTATTTAAATGGAATCAACATTGCTTTTGATGGTGTTAGCGCTTCTATACAGATTATGTCGCTCTCGAATCCCTGCGGTACACTTCAAGATGTTCCATGGCAACATGCTTCGACCCTGTGTACCGAGGTCATTCTAAGCTTCTGTGGCTTAGTCGTAGTTTCTTCCTCTTTTGGACAATTGAATGCAGCAAAGACTGTAGCGCATCAAAATCACTGCACAAGTTTGTTGGTCGTAAGGTATTTGCATTCGAGACGTCAACTAGATAAGAGGTTAGTTTTAACGCGATATACAAGGTGAACAAGCTACTGGTGTGCGCTTTTTTGAACGTACAGATATTGAAGCGTGAGAAACAGACTTTCCTATTGTTGAAAGACCGAAAACGAAAAGAACTCGCAAACATACACTTGATCAGTAAGCTGGTCAAAGACTACGTAAGGCTTCAGGCACGGGGGATTTTGAAAAACCAGGAGACGATTCACACGAATTGGGGCAATCTTCACAGAGGCCATAATTTTGGCAAGCATTCAAACAGCAAATAACATAAGCATCGAATTGAAAGTTTCGTTCCCTTATCAAATCCCTGTTGTCTGCTTGTGCATTGCACGCAACGGCAGCAATCACCAGAGATATCGCTCAGTGAATATTCAATGCTGATTTTCGTTGTCCTTGATTGGTGATGTAACGGTGTTACACGTCGGTTAGTGAAACCGGCGGTTAGCTCACGTGTTACCGTCGTAAGTATCCTGATCGGTTATGGGTGGATACCCGTGAGCTCACTTGCCGTAAGGGTCGTAGTAAGTACGAAGACGTGAAGGGGACGTCTATCAGCCACTCATTAGGCATGTACTGTATGTTGGTTTTACTACACTAGGTTACAATAGGTAGTAAAACCTTACGCAGAAGGGTTTAGGTGAGGTTTATTTCCCAATTAATCCTAAATAAAAGGCAGTTTCCATTTTATTTACCCTATAAGCTGTGTTTATTGTGACAGGGACTCAATTGAGACACCCTTTTATTTAAGTGGTTATAGAGGGGCAGTAAAAAACGCTCGCTGCAAAACACGCTTGCCAGCAAGCCATTTCAAACAACTGCGTAGGAAAGGCTGCCAGCATCAACGATGTTCGAGACGCAAGACCCAACCCAACCACCAGACAAGTCATTTGGTCGCTCTCGTGTCCATTGCGAGGTTCGATTAGCGAGGAAGCTCCCTAATACATCAATATTATACTATACTATACGCCGAATCCCGCGTTGCACCCATGGCCAAGAGGGGCTTCTCCGCATCCCCCTGCCAGTGGATCTATTCCGTATGACGAATTGTGATTAGGAGACATTGAAAGAATACGCATTTAAAAGTGCGCTCCTCACGTAGTTCAGTCGAACAAACTGCATCCAAGCAACGATAGACCGCTTCTTCTTTTGCGTGCAAGGGTATCAGAGAGTCCAATAGAAAGCAAATATGCTGCTGGATGAATCAGCGCCCGCACATTGACAAGTGCACGCAGAGCGCTGTTCTCGCTCAGCAGAAGCGAGTTCGACCAAGCGGCCTCGGAACAACCCTGTCGCAAGCGGTAGAGCAATTGCAGGTAGAGTGAAACACGGACCTGCGGCGTGATGGTGTGCGTGTTGCTGCTTCAAACCTGCAGCTGAAAGCGATTGAGGTGGCTTCAGAGACTGGTAACCCAACGCGCTCATTCAACGCGTCGTAAGAGTAAAGAAAGGGTATTCTAAAACGCCACGTCTTCTCCTTCCGCACGAAAACGCACACTGGTCAGCATCCCCCAGCAGATGCGCTGCACGCAGCAAACGTGTGTGCCGTCTCAGTCAAGGCCACCATGGAACGGGAAGGCATTACAATTGTATATAACGCCGACCAAACTGGCGTTTTCTTCGAATACATCCCGAGGCGAAAGGTGAGTGAGGGGGGGTCTCAACAGTGTGGGTCAAGTGCGGGAAGCGCGAGAAAGGACTTCTTACGGCAATGGTCCTGGGTGATTCAAGTAGTTCTAAACATTCGCTCTTTCTGGTGCTCAAGAAAACCATGGTGAAAACCCAACGGGCAAAATCCGAGAAGGAGCGCCTGCATGGCGGATTTGGAAAGAGTATGCGGAAGGACATCGCAACACTTGAATCTGTACAGCGCAAAGATCTATCGCAATCGTACTGCATGGTGGAGTGGTTATTTGACCGTCGAATTTCTGCAATTTCACTTCGGAGAACGCACCCCGTTCTGCCCTCCAGTCCTGCTCTTTCTCGACGATTTCAGTGGCCACTGGGTATCAGCTGCCCTCGAATGCGCTCGAAGATTGAACGTCTCGCTGATGAAAGTCCCTTCGGGCCTCACTTGGGTAAGTCAGCCGGCTGATGTAGCTTGGATGAAGCCAATCAAAGATCGGCTTCGCTCGAAATGGGTTGATTTAATCTATGATCAGCTACAAGATCATCGGAGTAACGGTGGAGGCGACAAGTTACAGCTCACGCCCCTCTCCAGAGAAGACGCAGTACAGTGGATCGCCGCTGTATGGAGTGGCATCAGCCAAGAAACCATAGTCGCAGGGTTTCGCAAGTGCGTGTTCGCTCCCTCGGAAGAGTTATGAATTTACGTAGACGACGAAGAGACAGATCAACGACTTCGTAGACGGTTAGAGACCTGCATGTGGTTAACAGACACATCAAGGATGTCAGAGCAGAAGACGATGTGCTGCAGAAATAGGTTTTGAATACATGTACGCATTTTGCAGCATCTACAACTCGCTTAACGTTCATGCGCCATAATTGTCTTGATGCGCTAATTCCTTTAAACGCCCATGCAGAGGCGGTTGGTATGTCAAGTGTGACGCCCTTCCAATATGGTAGGAAATTGGATCGCATCTGTCACAATTAACACAGTTTATATATAGGGTGGTGAGAAACGACTTCTGTGAGTCGAGAAACCGGCAGAATGCTGAATGATATCGGTATCAGACGTGGAATTTTTATCAGCGCAAATAAAAGTACCACGCTTATTGATTGGTTGTACCTTCTTGGAATACGTCTTGGGCTCTGCACCAAGGAGTAAGCGTTCTGAATCATACTCAAATGTATCGTAAGCTCAATTGCCATCGCCTTCATTCATTGAAGGCTTACAACTTGTCCACTACATGGTTGGTCAGACATAAAGATTCGAGAATTAGGGCCTGTTTCCAGAAGAATTTTGCTTTGGTGGCTAATACCCGAATGCCAACGATACATTGGGCTTGCACATTGAATTTTTGCGCTTATTTGTCTATAGAGCCGATTTGGCACATGTCTTACAGGCACGCACCGACAAAGAATGGAAAAGTTGGATCGAAACGAATATACAAAAACGGCGTGCAACTGACATGTACGCAACAAACCAGCAAACCAAACAGTATCTACCGTTCATTGTGAAGGAGCGGCGTCGTGCGGTTGGACTCCCCGAGCTGGGCTACACATTCTCCAAAAAGGATGTCGATGGATCAGCATACTATTATAACTGGATCAGATGGGTCAAAGATCGTGTCTCAATTACTACGGACATAAAAAAATTTTGATTCTTGTTCGTCCGGGAGGCTCTCTGTATTTATCAAACAGTGCTGAAACGGAATACATTAGGGAAGATTACAGTCTGAATTTTATCATCCAAGTAACAAATACATACTGGGCTAAATGGCTAATCACGGATAAGTGTCCCAAAGCGTGTTCTAAGGAAATTATCCGCTTCTCCGTCCTTTTTTGATTTGGTGTTGATCCTGGGAATCCAGAGCCCGAATCCCAGAACATCGATATGTAGCCCTGGCTCATGTGCAACAATTCCATCCACAACGATCTGTCAATTAAGTTTTGTACCTCATTGTTCTATGGCACTGAAAATGAGAACACCAATTAAACAGGGATGCTTGATGCTTAACTGCTCAACAAGCAACCTTGAGAAATCCTACGGAGAACTTCTCAATACTAATGCAGACCAACTGCGAAAATTTCAGCATCAACAGTCAAGGATAGCCGCTTGTAACCATGCGCATTCAGCGGATCGCTTTGCTTGTGGCCTCTGCCATTGCGTGCGATGTTGACGCTGACACCTACAGTTAGGCTGAATCTACTACATCGTCTCTAGGGGTTGATAGAGGTCTTAGCAACAGTGGAGAAAGATATGGAGGAGTTTGGAGGAGATTGTGAAATATTTACAAAGAAGGTCATGGTAATGCATATGGAGGTGGTGGAGAAGGAAGCTATCGAGTTAGCGCTAATGATCATGGAGGAATCTCGGCAGCTAAGCCATCATCGACTATTCTCGATATCCCACCGAGCAAGCCGAATGTCTTCCACTCGTCACTAATGATCATCCGCAATATACTAGAGTGGGTGAACACTTGCGAAGTTAGGGTTCCGGGGTGGAAATCCCAGCTGACGATGGTGGTGACGATCCAGATTCTCCTCCACCCGGTCCAGGCAATCTGTGTACGACGAGCTATATCCAGCTAACCAGCCAAAATGCAGAATGGTCAGCGTTCGAGGTGTAGGCACATTTGTTTCTCCCGTTCGAGCTAAAGAAATATGTTCCGGAACTTATCTTGAATATGCCCTCTTGAAAACGCCGTGGGTGTGTGCGATGGCTCCAGAATGTAGTGTCAACTAACCAAAAACGCAGCATGTATGAAGAAGATACCGACGGGGGTGTACTGATATGTACTCAATGAGGAAATGTCTAACTTGACTTCAACACAAGCGACAAGTGACGCTACTGCCAGGGATCTGCTGGATTTATCCCTGAGCCTTCGCGAATATCCTGTTCCGTACCATTTCCCTTACCAGGCACCGTAAATATTCTGTCTGCATCAGAACACAACGCACTAGAGGTCCATATTCCCAGCAAGTGCATGTTTGCGAGTAGTTGTTGTTTTTTCGTATATTTGTATATTCCTATTTCATAATGCATGAATGTTTTCAGTACACTATCAATGATACGCTCGTAGACGCTCGTAGTATATGCTCAAATCGTAGTCTGCAAGCACAATAATTGTTTCCGTCGGCTTTAGTGCATTCAAAGCCTTCAATCCATGAGTTTATCGCTCTCGTTGGATCCAACATCGCGGATGCGAAGAGTTTTGGGATAACGGATAAAGAAACGTCTTTCGTATCGATAGAATCATCCCAGCTTTACAAAGAGCTCACAATCATGAGCTGCACAAAATTTCTCATCGAAGTAGCCGCAGTTTGCCATCTTTGGCAAAAAAAAAAGTTATATTGATCCGCAGCAGCCATGAATCACTATACCGGATTGATGAAATAGTCAGACGTATGCGAACGCCAGATACCAACCTTACCGACTCGATACCGCCGCCTAATCCGCTCATACTTGTCCAGGTGCTGCACATATAGATATACCTGACATCACGAAGACGCATGTTACCAGGGATGCAAAACATCACAGACACGTTGAGCTAATCGGATCATAAGTATGTCAATCAGCATATGCACCTATATCTGTTTGATGCGTATAATAACATCTGGGGGTTCTTGGGTCTCTCCATCCAGTATCGGTAGTACCATCGTATGATTTTCTCCGAACAAGTCTCCAACTGCAGCAATCCAACCAAGCGCAGTTCCCACTAGATGAAGCATAATGCCGTGTGAGAGAGTATCTCGTGCTGTGTGGCGCTTAATGGAACTGCTTGGCACAGCGCTTCGATGAAAGCCCCGCATGGTAAACCTTTTCTTGATTAGTCTGTACTGAATACGACTCCTTAAATCACCTGAATATAGATCTAGATACGCCCGTGTTTACTCAATCATCAGCCGATATGGAATCATTCGTACCAGCATTTTGGCGTGATAGAAAGGTCAACACAACTTCTCATTGTGCGAGCAGTTTGTTATGTGTAGCAGAACAACACGCAATATAATGAGCTCATTAGCTACACAAGCAAGTAGGATTATGTTTTAACAAAATCCAATGGATAGTTAGCACCAGATGCCAGCTAAAGTAGCTGAATACATCACAGATGTCGGCACAACGACTTGCCAGCTCTGGTTGCCTCCATTTTGACGCTTCAGATAAGCCTGACTAATGGCACGGATCTATCGACCAACACTGCTCGCATGGTATTTATGCAGTGATGCGAACGGATCGTGATAACGTAGCTTTTGTGCCATAACGCACTCTAGTACACGAAAGTTTCCGACGTCCGCATGACAGAAGAGCCACGAGCGGGATTCCTGGGCTTAGTACGATCAGGAGCACAGAAATCCTACCACCAGATCGTCAATGTTGAATACTGTCAAGCATTATAAGAACACACCAGCAGAAAAATAAAAGCAAGTGCACAAAGCCAAAGCAATAAAGATGGAATCACTCATTGCTATTGACGGGGATAGACTGATATACAGCTTATGTCGCTGCCCAGGTTCCTGCGGGATACCTCACCGCACGGAATCATTCCAACTTTTCATAGCCAAGTGTTCTCAACTTACACCTTGGCCCGAGTCAATGCGCAAAAACGGTATCTAGACAGCGCATCAAGATCATTGTAAACTCACGTTGCTCCTAGGCATTCTTACACCCTCGACGTTGCATTAAAAACGAACGATCGAGTACTTTCAAGGGAAATACAACGCAGGCAAACTCATGGTGTGTTATTTTGGAACGTGCTGATATACTGGAGCAGAAGTATAACAGAAGAAATTATGGACAGTGTGAAAGCAAAACAAACTTTTTCATTATGGATTTGAGAAAAACGAGATACTAGCAAACATAACTTGCAGGAAGCTTGAGTGTCAATAAGTTGGTTAGCTTGGTAAGGTTAATCATCTCAAAGCTGATGTGAGAGTCAGAGTGCAGGGATCAGACAGGGAACGCACACCTATCCCCAAATCGCCGAGCAATGGCCCGGATCGATATCGCAGGGCTCACAACCAGGTCCAGCTTTAAGGTTTCTTTAACGTAAGAGTGATGTGTCGAATTGACGTAAAGTTCTGCTGCCTGCGTACGCATTGTACGTTAAGACAGCAATCACCAGCGATATCGTCCACTGAAATTGCATGGCTGAAGGTCGGTATTCTTGGTTGTTGATACTGAGCTTAGAGCGCTTAGGCTGTGGAGTAGCAAGAAAATTGATAATGATCCAAGTTTAGTTTATTGCTCCGTGCGAATTCCAAAGTTCAACTACATAGAGTGTGAGAAAAAAAGCAGGGCAGAGGAAATTCACTTATCTCACCCTCAGCATAATCGCTCCATTTCACAGCGATTGCGTATGGAGCCACTCGGAAGCAGTATTTGTCTTGCTTCCATGATCACATTGCCTATCTGCGAGAGATGTACTTGCAAGGCTTTCGGCCAATTACTGGCTTTTCTTTCTGCCAAATATTTGGCTCTCAAGGTTTGGGTGCGATCGGCTATACGTAAGATAGCCTACAGCGGAATGTGCACTTTCATCCAATCAGCGGTATGAAAAAGATTAGCGTGGGTGTTTGTCTCACAGCGGAGGGTTGGGGATCAGTAAAGCTACCCAATGAATGTGAGTTGACCGACCCCTTTCTGCGAAGCGAAAATTTGGAACCCGAAGGTACAAGCGAAAATCAAGTTGCCAAAATATGTTAGATGCGGAAGGATTGGATCCTTTTAAAGATGATAACGTATGTCTTAGAATAGAGAATACAGTAAAGCCTGTCTAAAAGGTATAGCCTCCGGACCAGGTAAAAGTTAAAACGTTAGACAGGTTAAACCTTTAGAAAGGTAGAGCATATAATTCCCAAAACATACACCCTCGCCATTACGATATTTTTGTGCGAAAACAAACATTTTGGAAGATTCCGTAAAAGAGGTTTCAAAGGATTCGAACTCTCATCAATCTGATGCTGGCACGATCACTTACGCTTCCACCATAAGCAACATTGCTTAGATTTAGGATTAATTGCATTACATTTTATGTAAAATTATTGAAGCCTCTTATTTTATCTGCAATATTGAACCAATCATTGCAAAGTCCCAACATTGAAGAATTGCTCCAAAAATTAAAAATGACTGCTCTTACAAATCGGATTAGGACTGAACTTTGCAAAAAGAAGAAAGAAAATCCCACCTTTAGTCAAAGTCAGCTTTCACGTTGGTTCGATGAAACCTATGATATATCAGTCAGCCAAGTGACAGTATCGAAAATCCTCAACCGATCGAGTAAATTTCTCTCAGAGCGTGGAAGGATCAATCCAAATGTAATGCGGCAAAGACAAACAAAGTTTCCTTTAATGGAGAGAGCAAGCAATGCTCTCTCCATGAAGAAAGAATACCTATGTCTGGAGACATTATTAAACAAAAAGGAGTTTCTGTTTAGGTCGCTTTTACCCCAACGAAAGCTTTAATATTTCCAATGGATGGCTACAATCATTTGAAAACAGGCACCACATTTCTTCGACAAGACGTTTTGGGGAGAGTGGGTCTGTTGAAATGGATGCCCTTGTTTTAGCTTTACAATCTATTTAAGCAAAACTTGATACGTTTAATCTGAAAGACATCTACAAAATGGATGAGACCGGTTTGCAGTATATTATGCTACCAAATCACTCATTGTCTTCCTTCCACTTGAAGGTCTCAAGCAATGAAAGAAACGTCTCAGCGCGGCTATCTGTGTAAATGGTGATGGAAGTGACAAACTACTCCTTTGGATTATTGGTTAATTTGGAAAATCTCGCTGCTTCAAAACGATTAATCTGGACAGTCTCAACTTCAAATACAGGGCCAACAAAAATCCTGGATGACTATTGCTTACTTTGTAGACTGGTTGAGATGGTTCAATTTAAAAATCCAGGGAAAAAACTTCGTCTGATATTGGACAATTGTCCTACGCAAACAAAGCTGAAATATGCCTCCTCTTTCAAATACTGAAGTATTTTACATACCTCTAAATACCACATCTCAACTTCAGCCTTGTGATGCTGGTATTAATCGTTCCTTCAAAGCATATTGTCTTCGGAATTTTCATCAACGGCTACTTGAAAATATTGAGAATGGCATTGTGGACCCAATGAAAGTTGCCATGCTTGAAGCAATCAAAATGTGCATTGAAGCCTGGGGTAATGTAAAAGCATCCACTATTCGCCACTGCTTTCAGCACTGCAGCATTACAAATTGTTCAGTGAGTACTCCAATTCTTACTGCGGACATGACCGATAAGCCAGCTCTTATTCAAGAACTAACTGATCAACTTGCGCAATTCCCATCCAGCAATCTTATGGATATCAACTTTCTACTCAACCATCCATCCGAAAGGGAGACATATATCCTCCCCACTGATGATGAAATTATACAACACGTTAGTGGTCAAGAACAGGAGAATCTTTCATCCGAGGAGATGATGACAGCAACGAGCCCAAAAAAGTATCTCCTTCGGAAATTCTCAAACTACTTGATTTGAGTGAATAATCTCTTCTTCAACAAAATAGTAACCAAATGGAGAATTTGGCAACATTTCAAAGTTCAAAAGAAGCTTTCATTTCAGCTCACAGGTCATCTCTTGCTCAAACAACTTGAGATAAATACTTTTTATGATTTAGCATATGTTTCTATATAAATTTGCTCACTTGAACGTATCCTTCTAAATTGATTGCGGTATGGTATCTCTACTCAGGTAATGTGTCTTGCAAGAAAGCGAGTCAGCACGTGATATTTGCATCATTCTTGTGGTGTTGCGAAAATAATAAAGGTCATTCGGAAGGATGTCCAAGTTACATCACGATTGAACTTTTATAACTTTGAAAAATGCTTGGGACTGAAGAAAAGTTATAACTTAAAACTTTAGACAGGTTATAACCAAATTCTATCGGTCCCAAGTTCGGATCAGCTAAACGTTAGAACTTTGCATAGTATAAATTTACACAGGTTTTATTGTAGTGTGACTACCGGTAGACCTACGCTCACAACTACTGACGTCAAATGCTGTGCTTCAGTGTGATGAGAAAATTACACTGGAGTTTTTTCTCGAATATGTTACGCAGCAGCTACGAGAGTGGATTCATTTTTGACTTCTACGTTCTTAATTTCTGAGTGTCAATTACGCGACAAAGCATTTGTTTTTTGTGCATAGAAAGTGCAGTAAGATTTTTGAATAAAAAATAAATTGATTTGCCCAAAATTATACGACCTTGGTTCGCGTGGAAGTCATACCGCAGTCTGAACAGCGCAACCGTCAGTCACGCAAATATTCTCAAACTATCGTTAGCTCAGAAGCACGTCTTGTTTCCAGATACTATAGACTTAATCATGTGCATTCTCTTTTTTAGGGAGCGCTTTTTTTTAAGTGAATACTCCAAAAGGTGACACGGTTTGTTCCAAACGCCTGTTTCATTGTAAGTCGGTTTGTTTAAAAACCTTTTGTCATGGTAAATTACACTACAGCACAAGGAATTTGTATGCACCTTCCAATATGAGAAACCCATACAACCTGGGTGTAGAGTGCTCTCCGCTGGGATCTCTAGCAAGCCGACCGTATCTTGGAATGTCGTGCCTCCTTAGCAGTCACGGACTAAGTCTGATATCACTGATGAACTCTCTTGACCCGTCAATGCTGCGAGAACATAGCGACATGGGACCTACAACTGCATCCATGTCACACAAGAGCATTCAGGCATCACAGTGTTGACTCGTCACTGCTTCAGAGGATGTGTAACGCTTGCAACGAAGGCAACATCGTCGGACGGAACACAGCTAAGTACTCCTCGGCTGCCTTTATTTGAGTCTCGAACTTCATTTCAGCTCTTGGAGTAACACGACTTCCTTTGTCTACCCACGTTTTACGCTGCTTGACCGAAAGTACGTCTCACTCATCAGAATCGTTCCTAACGCCTTGAAAAATTCAAACGGGAGCATTAGTCTTGGCTTCAACCATAGGCTCTTCGCTTGCTCGTTTTCTACAAAGCTCGTGGTACGCCATCCGTACAGTGGTATCATCTTGAAGAAGGGATATAAAGCCCACTTCGCAGCAGGAATAGCACGCAAATATGCTGCAGCGCTTGTGTTGACCTGTTTGAGCTTCTTGATTGCGTCGTTGAAAGCAGCTTTAGTCGTAGCTGCATTGGCAGCCCACACGAATGTGTCGTGACTGATAGCGAGTCTTACGGTCTTGTATGCTCTCATGCTGCCTAAAGTGTAGAATTCAACGCGCCGAAGGTCAGTGGTATCATAAGTATCCAGTTCGTGACGAAACAATCAATATTGCACGTATTAGTAATGTGATTGACATAATGCATGTTATGGATACCGGAACTAGTGGCCGCCGATAAACGACCAGTGTTACGATCACTAATAGTGGGACATGACTTGTGTGGAAAGCCCTGAGATATCACACACCCAAAGAACCAAGCGTAGTTGTCGAAATTTCAACAGGGTCAATTGCCACAGCAGCAACTCGGTTTGAGAAGTTTCCGTCACGACCTACCAGTATAATTTTGATGCCATTGTAGCGGCGATGTTTCATGTGAGCAGCGTCCACGCCGTACACTCCTTGACCTTTCAAAAACCACTTAGGATTCATGACCATAATGGCCCGTCTAAAATGCCCAGTCTTGTAGCACTCGAGTGCAGTAAACGTTCCAGGATTGAGTCGCTGAAACTCCTTCAGATAGCTTGGTAAGAGTTTTACTGTCGTTCTATCTTCGGAGAACATCTCTGTTGCCACTGTTTCTTTCGCGCGATACATTGTGCTGCTAGATGCTGGGATACCGTTTTGATGCTGAAGCTGGGTGATGAGCTCACGGGCCGCTGATGGCGGGTTAGCCGCAAGGGTGGACCTTATCACTGGATGAGAAATAAGTTGTTGTCGAGTTTGGTTAAGCTCTTTCAAAACAGTTGACATGTGACAAGATCGCGCTTGTCACATGCCAGTCGCCTATACCACCTTTTCTCGTTCAAGCGATATTGACGAGCCACGTGCAGCCCGTCTCATCACTACTACACACGAGTTTCCGGAACATGCTGTCTCGAGTGTGCATCGTGGCGTACTTCGAGTGTTTGAAAGCAAGCAGTTTTACTGCATCCACCGCCTCCTTACCACTTGACCACCTCTCCTCCTTCAAGTTGGACTAGTCGACGTCCAAATCGGTGCTTATTGTGAGCTTTTTACGAGTCGATCGTTGGTCTGACAGACCGAAGCTACCTTTCCAAATATGCGGCTGCGAACTCTGTTCTAGACTTCGTAAACTACATGAATATTACACTTTACATATCTACTGTATCAAGTGTTTTAAACAAACCGTGTCACGTTTTGGTCAAATTTATGAAGTGTGTCACCTTCTGGAATACTGTTTACCCTTTCTAAACATCGTAGGAAACCGACAGGCCTGTCGCCTATCTTCGTTCTGGTTTTACTTTTCGAATACAGTACAAGATTTACTAAATCGATAGATATGGAAAAACTAAATACACAACTATGACCTCAACCCTTTCTCTTTGCAAGTGTCTGTGTCCTTCTCTTCGAAAGCGACATCTGCGTCCGAGAGTATAATTGCCGCTCATTTATGACAATTTGCTTGCCCATAAAAGCGATGATATGCTTACGAATCGCAGCCGTGATGAAAAACGGCTCGCCTTATCCTGAATTGGCTTCATCATGAGCCAAGATTACCGGTGATATGTCGATATGAATCGGTTTTGGGTTTGCTGCCGTTGAGATGAAAAGCAAATTTTTCAAACGCGGTAATAGCGCGACTTGGCTGAAGGATAGAGCATGAGACTTCAGGTGTCCAAAAACCGGTCACTTACGCTTGAGAAACCTTCAATGGCGGTTCACGCAAAGTTGATCGTGTATCAGCTGTCATGTTTGAGAGTGGCAAATGATCACATTTAAGGCTGAAAAGCACGCTCAATAAGAGGCTCAAATGCACATTGGTTAAAGCTCATGATCACCAGTTCATAACTACTGTTATATCTTTCCGTTCGAATAAGAGTATATTTACGACTGTCTGTTATTCTACGACGGTTCAGATCTTAATTCCTATATGGTCCTATTGATCTGGGCCTGTGAATCCAGGCCACCCGTCTACCGGCGCGATGCTTCACCTGACAAATTCTTGCTGTACTTATCCGGGTACGTACTGCGGGGATGTTTGGAGTGTCTCCAGCACCGCCCTCCTCAAAGACGGCAACGCCAAGTCCTTCGACAGTTGTTGCACTATTGGCATGCTTGAGCGTTCCTGTACAAGTTTTTCCTCATTAGAACAGGTACATCGGCCAACAGATTATCAGCAGGCTCCGACGAATTCTCATCGTCGTCAAGCCCACGCCATAGTACTTTAATTTCGTACTTTTGTCGTCCGGCTGTAACGTCTTCCAGCTTTTCCACAACATGACCCTCAGCGTTGTGGGCAATATTACTTAACAGTTCCTCAGTGACATGCAACGAATAATCTGCCTAGAATCGGAGCCGACTGGAATGTGCCTCTTTTTCGTCACCCGTAACGAGGTTTCTTATCGTGAAAATCCAATTTGAGATTGTTCCGGTAACCGCTGCTGGTCCACACCACGGGACTTTCAATTTTTCGCGACTCGAGACTTTTACATTTGCATAAAGCACGAAATCGCCGACTTTGAACGTGTTTTATTATTTGGGGTCCTTACTAGCTAGTAAGCTGTGATCTATACATGTGAACTCAATAAGTATACATATCTATTTACCGATTGGTGGAATATGATATGCAATTAGCTGATTGGCTTTTTCGCTCTTACATCATTCATATTGGTCATCTTACCTCATCTTATGTCGTA
Source organism: Albugo laibachii (assembly GCA_902706625.1). Lineage (NCBI taxonomy): Eukaryota > Oomycota > Peronosporomycetes > Albuginales > Albuginaceae > Albugo > Albugo laibachii. The sequence continues at coordinate 87,163 of CACSLJ010000015.1, read as the reverse complement.
ATGCATATTCTGATCCGATACTTTGATCAATAACAAGCAGATTGTGTGTCAAAGGGATGGTATCACTTTGATCCTATTTTAGGCTCGCTGCCCTACTTTCAATGCGTTACGTCCTATTTCACAACCACGCGTAATTATGCGTGTGTGTTGAATTTGCCCCAAATAAAGGGCTTCGCCTATGACATGGATTTTAGAGTATGTAGATTTGCTCACAAGTATCAAAACAGCTTGTTAACTTGGCAGTTACTATCAACAAATTGAAATGACTGAGTAAAGTGGAATAGAGATCGAGTAACTCGAATAAAGATGAGCAAGTTGGTAGTCGCTTACAAACTGCTTAGTAGAAGATCGTGACATGTTATTTTTTAAAATTAGGACTGGAAAATATTCTCGTTTTTCTAACGTCCTAAGTAAAAATTAATGCAGCTATGACAATCTTTAGCTGCTTAGCAACGATAACCTATACTTGCCCTGGAAAGTCCGCAAAGTTAATGTGGGAGCGACGGTGCTACCTACGGCGGTAGCTGTCTTGCGTGAAACGTCTGCGACGCTCAGTTTCTGTCCCCATACCAATGAGACGATTCTGGGATTGATTGAAGTCCTCGCCGTCAGTGTCGCGCAGCAGGTTGGCCACTATGTGAATGTTGGTTAAACTTACGCACGCCTGAAAAATTTCATCATACAAATCCTGTCCCCAGCGGTACCTTTCTGAGCAAATGCGCCATAACGTAGACAGCCGCCCAAAATAATTCTCGACAATGACCCGGTCACTCGAAATTCTGTCATTCTCACGCTCCTCGTCAACTGAAAGACGGCGTCTTGGCGGCGGTCTGGTTGGATGAATAGCCCGAAGCTGCAGTGCGAGTCCTTGATACCCTTTGTCCACCAAGAGCGTCCACTCATGCGAGAACTGGACCTTCATCGGTCCGCGGTCTTCGATCGCCAGGTCGTACTCTGTTTTGACACGCATCTTTTGGTGGAACTCAAGGTTGCGCTGGAAGATCTGAATGTCCGCGACGTTTCCTTTGGCAAAATCGGTGCAGTTAATGGCGAAGCCGCGATGATTCACCGACACCTCCACCTCAGTCCATGGAGATTGTGCTTGCCGCTATAAAGCGATTTCTTCTCCCCACTGTTGCCAACAGGGTGGTTGCACTGCTGAAAGGTGACGTCCGTGGCGTAAATCGCGCACGGGAAGTTGCGAAAGGTGCGACCGGACGTAACCAGAAAGTGCATGTTCGTTTCATGTGCTCGCACAGCCACCTGCTCGTCGTACAGCTTGGGAGTGGCGACGCGAAGAAACTTCGTAATCGTTTGGATGAATGTGAGAGTTGGCACGCTGAACACACGCGCAGTCATGTCCCACATGCCACCGTTCGTCAAGACGAGTAGCATCATGAAGAAAACGTCCTTAGCGGCAAACTGCGAGCGCTTGCCACGGCCCACGTTCCAATATTTCGTTATGTGTTCTACCATGGTGGACCAGAGAGTGTTGAACTCCCGTGGCGAGAAGTTGGTCATGGTCCGGACGGCTTCGGCGCCGCCGTGAATGAAAAAGCGATCGTAGATCGGCGATGGAGTGCTGTCATCGTCTTCTTCCACGGCGACGATTACAGAGAACTGTCGTTGCTCTTCTTGGCGGTCGGCAGTTCGCTGGTCGAGCATCTGCGGAGCTCCTAGGACCTGTTCATGGTCTGTATGGGGGCTTAATGACGAGCCATGGATGGAGTGACAGGGATGACTGGCAACGAGTGAGTAATATTCTATATGACTCTCTGTATTGGCATTCCACCGACAAGAGTGGTATTTACTCAGTATATACCCCAAAACATTAGTTATATCCAAAGCCATGTTCCATCGAGGATAGGTTTACTGCGAGCCTCTGAAACGTGATGTTCCCCCTCTAACATGTTATACATGAACTGGACTGTCGTGCTGTTGACTATCGCAGCCATTTGACATGTGCTGACAGTCCGAGCGGTTGAGGATGTTAAATCCTGGTACAGTCGTCACGGACGCGACACAGGAGAAGCAGACAGAGAACACGATTTCTCGAGATCAAAGAATAAGTGTTATACTTGTTTTACCGCATCTCAGCTAGATAGTAGACCCTACGCCAAATTGCGTATGATGGCTATAAAAATCATACGCATGTTTATCTTCAACTTTTGTAGCTTCCTACAAAGGACTAATTGAGAACGCTTCGGCGAGCAGAGTTGTCGCGGGTCAAATTCCGATCATGCCATACACATGGAATGTTAAGTTATTTGAATTTCAACCCGTCTATGTATATAAGAAAAAAAGCGTGTTTTTTTTCGTGATTATCTATTGCTTTCTAGAATGCTGTCGACGACGTCGCTAGAAACCGATACAATGCCGACATCACCGTCAAGAAGATTGATTTCTTGAAGAAGAGATGCAAGGTTGCTGCAACTTGTCTGCATAGATTCAGAAAGCTCTTCTTCCTTGAGGATTGGTGAAAATCCGTTGCTGATTGTTGCGATTGAGAGTTCCTGCCAAGCTTCAGCAAGCCATTCCACCACATCGTTGCGGGTGGGCGGGACGAGCTTGAACGAATCACCACCATTGCTGTGGCTGTCGAGCTGCTGATGAAACATCCCAGCCCACCGAATACGTAGCCTTTGCTTGAGTGGGGCATTCCACGACACATCAGAAGGTTAACAAACGCTTGTGTAACCAGGAGGCACTCGCATTAGCACCACGCCGAGCTCTTCAGCGCAATTTTGCACTCGTTCTGACCAGTGTGCGGAAAAGTCATCCCATAGTAGAAGGATGGGAGAAACTTGTCGCTCGCGCCGATCACCGAAGTGGTACTCGAGAAAGCCAACTGACATCTCGGCATTCCACCACGCCGTCGCATTGGCATAGATCTGCACGCCGAACGTCGACTGCAGGTCACACATCTTGATCCACAGTCGCTTGCCGTAGCCGTGTCGCTTCGCATTATTCTCAGCGGCTGTTTCCTTCTTCAATGGGGTCGTAGTCTTGAAAATGAGAAAAGGCTGATATTTGTTGCCGAAAGAGTCACCAAGCAGCATACATGTCATTCGCTCCTTTGTCTTTCCACCGAACCTAACCCACATGGTATGAGTTCCTTTAGCCTCTATCGTCTTGGTTGGAATGTGCTCGAAGAAGACTGGTGTTTGATCGGCGTTGTACACCACATCGACGCCGAGCTCACCCATACGCTGCTGGAGCTCGGACGAGAACGCTGCTGCCTTAGCACTGATTCCAGCAGGCCAAATCTTTCCTTCGCGAGTTCTCATGCGGAAGGCGAGCTTGTGCCGACGTAGAAACGCTTGCCGCCACGTCCACGAAGCGTTAAACCCTGTAGCAGAGACTCCAATCTCACTGGAACTCTGAAGCGATTTGCGGGTCAGCATCAAAGCCGAGATGGGAGCTCCTTCCAAGCGATATCCGTTGATCCACTTGATTAGATCCAGCTCGGCGTCTCGAGGAAGCGTCGTTGCTGTGCCGATTTCTCGCGTGCGGCGCAGCTCGCTTGTCACATGGGCTTTGCAGAGGCGCACGAGTTTCTCCCTACCCTTTTCCCACAGGTACACGCTCTTGCGCTTCGTCTCCTTTGCTGAGCCGACAACGCCTGGGTAGAACCTCTCCAGGGTCGCGGGCATGCCGTGCACGTCGTAGTGGTCGATAATCGTGAGCCTAAAGCTGTTTGTCGGCACATCCCTCATGTACTGTCTTGGCTTCCTCCCCCCATTTTCGCTTTCAGTATTTTGACCGCGCGGCATGTTGGTCAATGAGGAAAATAGACGAGCCAACGGGCTGAGTAGCCAGTAGCAACCAATACATTAGATTGGCTATCAGTAAGCACATTGTGTCGGATATAACAAAAGGATTTCCCGCTACAGAATGGGGCGTTTTGATTGGATAAATTCAAATGTCGGATACAACATAACGTCGGATATAACTAATGTTTTGGGGTATGTAAAGATTGACCCAAGTGGAGATGATAGAGAGAAGTGGTAGAAAGCTACATGTATGGATGAAAATCATCGTTTGTCCGACTACACTTAATTTTTTGTATTATCAATTTAAGCCAATTGAAGCCATACATATACATATATAGCCAATCACATTAATACCTAGTTTTATTTCATCCAATTATAAAGGATAGGGCTAGTTAAGTCCTGAATATCTGTGGGTCGGAGGCACATGGTCGGAGGTATAGCTCAAATATGTGTATTCCAATACAAACATCAAGTGTAACACATATCATTCACATATTTGCCCAAGGTCCGACCGTTCCATGGGCTTGGATGATCTGCTGCCTGGAAACAACAAGCGCGCAAGGATTACTGCTGTGAATGCTTTCCTGAGATTCATCCAGTATGAGGATGTCGATCTTGAAACTATAATACTGTACCTAGCTATCTTAGCAACACGAGCAGGGGAGGTTGGGGAGGGACTAGATAAAAGAAATGAAAGTGTTTTAACCGCAGTGATCGGACGGAACTCCGTGTTAGCAACAGTGAGAAGAGTAAAAATGTGCAATTGCGTTTTATTTCCATCATGCAGACCTTCTTCTACGATACGCTGGAAGACTATTGTTGTGTTTTTCTACGTGATATGTACAACATTGGTACTGTGTACCAGTTGTATGCCAGCTGTGTACCACTTTGTTTAAAACATCCGATGGGACGGAGGTCGGACTTATCATGGTATGGTACTTGTTCTGTCAAATTGAATTTACTGAGTTATTTACTACAGCTCTCCTTCAGAATACCGTCCCCCGCAGTGAGCTAATACCCTTTTGAAATCGATAGATCTAAAAAATCGAAATTACGAAAGCGCTTACTGGTTCAACGAGAGAATGAAGAGCGAAGGGCACCATAGCCTGTTGCTGCTGGACAACGTCTCCTGTCATCGCGTTACTGCACCGCTCTCGAACGTCACGGTGCAAATGCTGCCCCCCAACACGACGTCTTTCCTCCAGCCACGTGACCAAGGGATTACTCAATCGTTCAAGAGAACGTTGTAGCAGTTGAAGACCTGGTACATTGTGGGTAAGTTTGACGAGCTGCTTGATAAAGCCGCAGAGGTAGGAAATGAAACGTTAGAGACGCGGATAGAGTCTTTGTGTACTGTAGACGTCCTCCAAGTGATGCCGTGGGATCAGAAGCTTGGTAGACGGTGACGAGCACCACAGTGGCAAACTGCTGGCTCCATACAAAGAGTATCGGCGACGAAGTTTATGAGCTCGTTGACGGCATCAAGCAGCTTTCTTTAGGAGAGTAGCCTCACCATACTGCCGATAAATACACTCCCTTTTATTCAGCATTGCTTACCTTTTATAATAAATACCTGTATCTGTCTAAATAACTTTTATACTTGATATATTTTTACACTATTTTTTGTGACGGTATTCTGAAGGAGAACTGTATTTCATATGGGTGATATCCTTCGATACAAAGCAACACATGTGGTGCTCACTTTCTGTTCAAAAGGTCTAGTTGCTGCTTCTGAGACCAAACAAATCGCTCAAATTTGAACAAACAGAGGGAAACAGAGGGAGTATTCTTGTGGACGAATATAAGAATACAGTCACAGACATCAGGTACAATAATTTCTAGATGTGTCAGGAAAGGGGTTGAAATCAGCGTTGCTTCGAAGCAACACTAACTTCAAAGATGAATTACGTGAACATCAATGAGAATGCAAAGGCGTACGCGTGAGAATCAAAACGATAATTTGCAGAGAGTTACATTAAGTAGATTTCAATCCTTACAATATCATGTGAGAATACTGTATGCGGAAGGAATTGGTTGATGGCAATCTCGAATCTGATTTCTACTTAAACTTTCTCCATATAATATTCTATTGGACACGAGGCAGGAAAATGTTTACCTCCAGCCTCGACGTCATGTGGGTAGGTAACAATACAGGAAATGTCTGCATTCTGTCAGCCTGCCTAAGCTTGGATGAAAGTTGGGTACTGCGCTATTCGATCTCATTCCATGAGTGCAATGACTGACGGGGAGATGAAATAGTACAAACTTAGTTTTAGACAAAAGAGGAAGAAGGTTGTATGGCGGACGGATACAGAGAGGCTCCCGGATGAACATGGACCAAAATGTAACTCCGTAACAAGAGACATGATCTTTGATCCATCAGATCCAGATATTAGTGTGTGCTAATCCATCGACATCTTTTTTGGAGAATGTGTAGTGCTCTAAGGGAGTCGATCTGCACGTGCCCACTCCTCCACGATAAATGGTGGATACTATAGTTTGCTGTTTTGTTCTATAAGGACCGAGATGACGTCCGTTGCACGCCGTTGGATATTCGTTTGGATTCAACTTTTCCATTCTTCTTCGCTTGATGCTTAAAAGAAATGCGCCAAATCGGCTCTATGAACAAAGAAAGCGCAATAATTCAATGTGGATACCCATTGTATCGTTGGCATTCGGGTAATAGCGTCCACCAATGCGAAATTCTTCGGGAACACGACGCTCTAATTCTCGAATCTTGGCACTCGGCCCTGACACCCAATTAAGAAAATCTTTGTATATATATCCATTCCAAGTTTTTGATTTGAAGGACTTGCTACAAAATGTATCCAAATGACGCCTATAGAATTCACCAGCCTTGTAGCGGACAAATTGTAAGCCTTCAATAAATGAAGGTGATGGTAATCGAGCAACCTGAGCAACTTGAATGTAGAATTTACGCGGAGAGTTACACTGTGGTAAGCACAATGTATGAGTGGTTCGAGGGTCATTCACAACGCGTTCTCGCTTGATGCCGACAACCTAAGAAGAAAATCCAAGAATGCAAACCCATATATTAAGCGTTGCGTATGTAATCGCGGTGATGAAATACTCCACGTCAGATACCGATGATCTTTAGCAAACGACGGTCTGTTTGGCTGCGGTTGTAGCCAATCTGCGATAGCGTTTGTGATCTACGAGCGATAGTCTCTGGGGAAGGCTGCGACTCGAGTGTTAACCAAGTCAAATGGACCTTTTATTGATCCAGTCAAAATTCACAGCCTCCAGGTGACACAGCGATGATGAAGAAATCACTTATAATTCCCAACTCGGAAGTAACAGAATACCTTGCACTACCACTTTGCGCTGGAGAAGCCATCGAATCATTGTTTTTCTTTTCGGGACGCGAAATTCTGCAATTATTGTGTATGATGACAACCTATGGCTAAGAACGACGGATACCAGAGTTGAGTGAGCCATATCAACCCACGTAATCGCTTTGTGAACAAGTCAAAGCGGAAAACCTCGGGAATCGGCTTATTACTTGACCAAGTCGCTATCAACGTCAAAATTCATATATCGTTGAAGAGCTATAGAGTGGTAGTGACAAGTCCAGGAGGAACGTAATGATGCGCATTGCATGATGCTCTTGACTTCAGGAATACAGCAGCGCGTGTAAAGGCCTAGAAAAGCACGGATGAAGGAGGGACACTTGCGTGTTGCTTTCATTTTTATATCCATTGAGTGTTTTCTTGCACGATACGCAGTCAACATAGAGAAAACGTATCTTCAAAATAGCACATTGAAAACTTTGACGTGTTCGCCGCCATCAAATTGATTATTTTGGAGACTTCTATTCGGGCTCTTCAGTCAAAAGCAGCGTGGGATCAGCATAAGAGAGTTCTGCTGAGTCGTTCGAATTCTTGTTCGGATCAGAATACTGTTCATTTGTTTGAGGGTACGTTGATACAACAGTGCTTTCAATTTTCTGACGCTTTGTCATGGGGATCTGATAATGCGCTGGATAATTGAAAGCTGCTTCTTCCCTACTGATACCCTTGGCTTCTACCATGGCTATAATGGCGTCACGATCAGCTCTTGCGCCAGCTTGTTTCGCGACTGGATTCGGATCATCGTACGCCCAGCGTATATTGAGCACTTCGCTGTTCCCCAGGGACTGATTTCCCATTGCCTCCTTTGCGAATTCTGCACTTGTTCGATACCGATAGCGCACGAAGCAGATTGATAATCTGTGAATCACATTGATATTTTCCACCTCTCCCCAATCGGTGAACCTTTCGAATAATACCTCTTCTAGACGCTTTGAATCATCGTTCACATTTCTCAATCCACCTACGTACAATGTTCTCGAATTACGATTGAAATTACCAACACCAGTCATATCGTCACGATCTGTGGCATGTCGTGCTCGCCCAAAGCAATCATACATCATTCCAATTCGTGTTTCATCTGCAATAGTAGGAATTCGATGATAATAATTGCATTCAGATCCGCGTGCACACATTCCGCGTGCAAAATGCAAACAGAAATATCGATTGGTTTTACTCACAATGTCAGCTTTTGTCTTTCCAGCATCTGATTCCGGGTCACAAAGTGTCGTAGCTGGTTCTTTGCTTCGATCGTTTGCCCAATGATCCCCAATATATTTATCATACCAGATATTATATTCCAAAGCACCTTCCAGTTGCGAGTTTTTTGCAGGCAGTTCATTGATTTGTTTCCGCGCTGGTCGACTCAAGTATTTCTTGTTCAGCTCTGCATACTTATTGGCATTCTCAGTTCCAGCTTTACCTCGTCCAAACCATCCTGTTGCTACAAAATAGATTCTAAGTACCTGCAAATCCAATAGAAATGATCCATTACGTACAATGTGGCGCTGCTCCCATTTCTGCCGGGCGTTCCCATTGCGTCTTATTGGTATCGATATTGTAGTAATAAATCTTATTTGTGGCAACGTCTAATGCTTCCCTCCATTTATGCTTATCCCCAGTACTTGTGCTTATCAGGGCATCTTTTGCTGCTTTTTTTGGTGCACGACAGCGAAAACATCGTTCACGGCGAGGATAATTCTCATGTCGACAGTCCTCACATATCCAATTTTTCTCATAGATAGCATACGCTGCTCCAACGTCTCCCAGCGTCGCTACAGCTGTGATTTTGCGAGGTAAATTATTGATCGCATTTTGTTCCGCCATTTGGCTTCCAGAGTCTCTTAATTATCAAAACTCACTTTCTATGAGGTGATCACAGGTTATTAATTCTGAAAACTGATTGGCTAAGACATTCTCTGCTCCCTCACGAATTAAAATGACAGGCAAACAGAGTCCAATGCGGATCTTTATGATGCTTCCCATGATCTATCTGATGGGGAAAATCGATTTCGAAAATATGCTTATTCTCAACTCTGCACGTATCGCCTTCTTTTCCGTCCAGATTATATCCTTACTTCTTGGATTGTATATACGCCATCTCATTAAAGTAAAGAACGACAGACAAAGTATTTTTGTACCTGGAGCGACGTCGCCATTAGATGCAACGCCAAATTACGATCAAATGAACGAAACGACTTATTTTGAACACGAGAATGCCAAAGTGAATGATTTCTTGAAGCAAACCTGTATCGGTGCTCTCATTTCATCGGTCATTCATTTCAAATTTGGTGTCAATCAAGTTGTCGTAATTCAGTCGTTAATGGCTCCAATGAATTTATATGACAATCCGCTGGTAAAAAAATACATTTTCAGGAGCGCAAATATTCGTTTTTGGAATGAGTTACTTCAAGGGGAGACACCGCAGCAAGCAAAGGAGGCTTTAGATGATAGAACCGCAGCTTCCTCGACTGAAAAAGTGTCACTAAAGGAGCTTGGCCCAGCGGAGGCAATCACGAAAACATTCTCGCTTGAGGAAAATGCAGATTACGATGCCTTATGGGAAGCAGTGAAAGATGACTTGAACGCTAAAACTTCTGAAGACGGCTGGACAGCACTGATGGTTGCATGTAGCTCTCCAGTCGATACAAGTCAATTTATCAAGCAAATGGTAACTCATGGTGCGGATGTTCTTGCTACGGACAATGATGGATGGACAGCACTACACTGGAGTGCATTTCATGCTCGCCCAGAATCAGCTGAAACACTACTAAAAGTGAGTTCTACGGATGTCATCAAGGAACTTATCGAAATAAAAGCTACTGATGGAAGAACTGCTGAAAGTATTGCTGAAGAGGAGGGGAATAATGAAATTGTGGATATATGTCGGGCAGCCAGAGATCGTGTGAACGCTGGATCGACAGAGCTTGAAGAGGACACTTCCGGGGATACTACCTTGCGTCAACGAAAGAACGCACCCGTCAACTCAGAAATGAACAATGTTGATTAGAAGGTTTCGTTTAGTGAGTACATATGAGGCTTTGATAATTACGTGAATCAAAGATTTTCATCCTACACATTAGCGCCATTAACTACCTATCTTCTAAGCTCGTGAGCTCCTCATTCATTCAAGTCTAAGAGAACGTCCAGAATGACGTAGATAACGTTTGTATACATGTATAGATGATAGAAGAAATACAAATTGACATCATTCCTTCTATGGAGGTGGAGCGCAATCACAATCCTTTACACCACATAATTCACCTTTATGTTTTACTTGTGCCTCCTTTATGTACAAGTTTGCATTCCAAGTTGCTATTCCATTTATTTGACAAATTCTTGCGTACCACCTTAATGCCAAAGATGCACCTGAGAGAAATTCGAGAAGCCAATATCGGACATTTATGAGAATGCAGTTCTTCTTTTAAACCATTGGTAGCGTACGTTGCCAAGCGATATTGCATCATAGTACAATGTTCGATCGAGAGCCCACGACGCGATGAAAGCCTTTCAGATCAAATTATATGGTTTTGCTATGCTTGGAGTATTCTCAGTGCGTAGTCATGGTTCAGACCCGAGCCTAGCGTACATGAAGTTGCATCCTGTTAAAGATCCTCAGTCATCCGAGGGGCTTCGTAGAGGTCTGAGCGTTGAGATATATCTCTTTAGGGATACCGAATACTCACCAAATCCTTTACCTGAAACGCCCAGTGATTTATTTTTGATAACTTTTGTCACTGGCAAGGATGCTGCTGAAGATGCTTTTCATCGCTGCATTTATGATCCATCCGTCGAGAGTTTAGTCATTATGATCCTATAGTCGGTGGACACGCTTCTCACACGGTATACATGTATGGATTACACACTAAATTCTCATCTAGTAATAGCATATCAACACGTAATCATCGTTCCGCCAATATTCGCTCACCAATTCCTGCGATAAATCAGAATGTTTTATCGCACAATTACCAATATGCAGGGATGTCAAATACGCATCTGAAAAACACTCCAGCAAGAAGCAATTTGGAAGTGCTGTATCATCTAGAATATCGCTTCTTGAATGGTAAGTTTGATGTTGGCTGGGTACTGGAAGGGCAGACCTTAAGCAGATTGTCTATACCAAGACAGATATAACAACTGAAGAAGGCCTTTATGGATCCTGAAGATTACATTTCGAATAACCCAGCGGTCTATTCCTTCGTTATGGTAGATGACTTCCCAGTACTTTACATGGAAAATTTGGAATTGATCTCTGGATTCGGGCTAAAAGAAGTCTCTATACATAAGGACACTCTTTTAAGCACAGACATCACATTTCTCGGTACGGAGTATCATAAGCAAAAGATTGAAATTCGTCCTGGTTACGAAGCGATCAGAATTCCCCAGAACGTATATGAAAAGATTGTATCCGCAGACATTGGCTTAAAAGGACAAAAGGGTCGCTTTCAAAAAGTGTGCACAAGTGTCGAGGTATTGAAGGGCGATGCTAAATCCAGTCGCAATTTCGCGTCGAAGAATCGGCTCTTACCAATGAAATTTCTCATCAATAAAAATCTTTCCTTATCCATCACACTCCATCAATATGTGGTCAAGAAAGAAGAAGCTGGACAAGTGGAACAAATCGACAATTGTATTCTCGATCTTCTTCCGACCTCAAGTGATGCGTGGATATTGGCTTCTTCATTTTAGAAAGCTTATGTCATCATCGTCGATACGGTGGGTGAAAAGAAACACTACACATTCCATCCATATAATAGAAAATAAAATTTGTTGGTGCTGGGGAAATAGACTATCAGCTGAGAATGTCAGCTTTACAAAAAGGCTTTTTGATAGCGATGAGATAATAATCCAGTATGCTTTGCGAAATTGATTTACGCGCCCTGTATGCGCTTTCGCCTAAGACGTAACATTCGAGCCACGGGCTTTCTATACACAAGTGAAGTCTTGTAAGACTCATCATTCCATTCCTATCGGAAGCAAGCAACCATGCGCTTCCCCCAACATGAATGCAGTTCTGCACTGAACGCTACTACTCTGATGTGATTGCAGTAGCCGCTTTGATGAGGGTGATATCGTGATCTCTAATTGAACACTCATTCCACCGATGCTCCAGGTAAAGTACTTCCGTATGGCCCGATAGTAATGTTGCCAACTGAAGCCATAGCTCTTTGTGATGCCAAAGATCAGTGGCGATAGTCAGACGCAGGAGATGGGTATTTGGTACTGCGAGAATAGCGCTGAGAATAGCAGCGCAACATATAAGGTGGTCACGTGACTGCCGCTATATATGGCAAAACTCGTGTATTCTACATAAAGCTTATAGGAATGGAGACTTTAAGAAAAAGCGAATCCGAGTTAAATCAACATCTGATCAATTTAGCGAATTGCTTGCGTTCCAATGACTCGGAATGCGATTTGGAATTCACACAAGAGGAAGAAAAATCACTCGAACGTGAAATCAACAAACTTTTACGAAATTGTGCTGATGCCACACTGAGATACGAAGAATTTTGTAAGGAGAATAATGTCAAACTGAAGGAAAGCGGATCGGAACAGCTCAAGAAATATGTTATTCGCGGCAGAAAGGTACGGTCATTGTTCAAAGATCAGTACTGAGCTGATCTGACATTTCTACTGATAAGCTTTTGATGGAATATCGTCAAAAATCAAATGCAATTAAGCAAAAGGATACGAAGAAAATGCTGTTGCATGTGCAAACTCCAACCACACAGAATGAGTGAGTCGATGTGTTTATTCTCTAAATGGAATGCAGCTGACGGAATCAGCTTAGAATGGAAACGTCCGAAGATCCGATCCGATTTCTGGCATCATTGCAACGAACCCGACAAGTAATGTCGGATGAGATACAACGCGTCACAAATGTGAGCATATTGATGAATGACGGACGTGAAGCACTTGCAAACTCGCATCAAGAATACAGCAATGTCAAGAATGAGATCCAAGCAATAAGAAATCAGCTCAAGCATCTACAGGTATAAATTACTTTGAATTATGTATGTTCTCGAGCTTTTTTTTATCGTTCTTTTAGTGGCAGACAAAGAAGGATCGATTGTGGATTGGGTCAGGCATCCTCACTCTGCTTACCACATTGCTACTTATCATTCATCAACGTACGGGAATTCCATTTCTATCAGAATTGCTACATCAATGATGCAAGTGATCCTATCAATATTTCAGGTTTATTACCAGTCTGTGATCTCTCGGATCCAAAAGCGTCGAAATTTTCATGATTCATCATAATATTACTGGTCGTTCCTTACACAGCCAATATACTTTTCTCCCTTGCTAAGTACTGTAAAGACTGTTAAGTCTGTTTTTCAACGACAATTTACTTTGCATCGCCGATATGTAAAATCACGTCCGATTTTGTCAAACATCATCCTGTAATACATTATAACTTTTGTCCATTTCGCTATCGAGCACAAGATGTCGCTTTCCCGTTCAGCTTCTGCAGTGGAAGGTCTCATTCCTTTCAAAATGCCATTGTCATATTAAATCTATCGCTTTGTTTCTTCGATAGGTTTTCTAAAATTTGTGAATAGCGCACCATCTCCGTTCCATGCGGTGCGCGAAGCCATCACAATCCTCAAATCCGCTGGGTTTCAAGCAATCGCTGAAGATAAGCTCCATAGGGATAATCTCCAGCCAGGCGGCAAATATTACGTGACTCGGAACCACTCAGCTATTGTATGAGGGTGTAACTTTGATTTTCTATGGCATACCTCTCAATGTATTTGTGATGTCTATAGATTGCGTTTGCTATTGGTGGCAAGCATGAACACAAGAATGGATTCAATATCATTGGAGCCCATACCGATAGCCCTTGTCTCAAAGTCAAGCCCATTTCAAATCTCAAAAATGAAGGGTATCTACAAGTCGGTGTCGAGTGCTATGGAGGCGGATTATTCCACACTTGGTTTGATCGGGATTTGGGCTTTGCGGGGCGCGTCATCGTACGGGAATCAGAGGATTTATTCAAAACAAGATTGGTGTGCGTAAATCGTCCAATTATGCGCATTCCAACATTAGCGATACATTTAGATCGTGAGTCATCAAACGGTATCACCTACAATAAAGAAACTCACCTCCGCCCAATATTGGCCACTGCCATTCGAGCTGAATTGGAGAAATCAGTCAAAAATGAGAGTAAAGAGAGTAAAGAAAAGCCGAAACATCACTCTTTACTTGTCGAATTAATTGCCACAGAACTTGGAGTGGCAATTGATCAAGTTTGTGATTTTGAACTTTGTCTGTTTGATACTCAAGGAGCAAATGTTGGTGGTATCCTCAACGAGTTTATTTTCTCTCCAAGACTTGATAATCTGTGCTGTTCGTGGCTAGCATTGAAATCACTCGTAGCATCGATTGATACGCTTGATCAAGAAACAAACACTCGTGTGGTTACTTTATTCGACAATGAGGAAGTGGGTTCTCAATCGAGAATGGGTGCGGGGTCTGACTTTCTACGAACAGTCATGATAGCTGTAGCTGGTGAGGAAAATTGGTTTGAGGCAGCCCGAAACTCGTTTTGCGTTTCAGCGGATATGGCTCATGGGGTACACCCAAATTACTCACAAAAACATGAGGAAAACCATCGCCCAGCTCTACATGCGGGTCCTGTGATAAAGTATAATGCGAATCAACGGTATTCGACTTCGTCTGAATCTGCGTTTCTGATGAAAGAGCTTGCTCGTCGCCACAAAATAAAGTTTCAGGAATTTGTGGTTCGACAGGACACTGCTTGTGGGTCCACTATCGGTCCCATTATGGCTACTAATACAGGAATGAGTACAATTGATGTGGGTCTTGCTCAATTGAGTATGCACAGTATACGGGAGATGTGTGGAACGGACGATTTAGAGCTAGGATTGACCTGGTTTAAGGCGTTTTTCTCTGAGTTTACTGCGTTGAAGAGTAGGTTGAGTTGATTTTATTGACTGAGTAAGAACTTGAGAAATATAAGAGCTGTACTCGAAGTATGTTGCACTCTTACGACGCATGCTGTCCTCAAGCGTGTAACCGAAACAACTAGCAATCGAATGAGGGTAGGCTATGGAATGACTAAATTGGCTTGAAACGCATTTGCCATGTGTTGTAATGAGGATGAGTTAGCAACCACTCATGAAAAACATGTGAGGGCCCCTCTCACACCTCGTGCAATTTCCTCAAGTCAGTTTTTCAGCGTGCGAATGAGGGCGAACTTCTTGTCGACCATAAGATTTAGAATGATTGTCAAGATTTTAGGGAAATCATTTGATATGCTTTGTATAATTTACGGACAAAAATGTCTCAGTGTGTATCTACTTTATAGTCCAAAGCACTTCATGATCAAAATGCTCATTTTTGTAATTTCTACACATTCGGTTTTGAGGCGGTCGTGTCATACCTGGTACTCACAGTCATGCCAGCTGTTTGCGGATCGAATGTTCATCAGACCGTCGCATGCAAATATACAGTCATTGGTGAGTTACTACCCACAATTTTAAAGGACTCCCACGTATTTGCTCGAGACCTAATCCCTCTACTCCCATCGCAACTGAAAACTGCACCGGAAAAATCAAATTAGAGCTAATAATACTTTTGACAAATATCAACTTTAATACCGACTTCTATCAAATATCGCTTTGATTGTATATATTTTCGATTAGTGACTATGACTCCCGAAGAGATTGAAGGCGATTATAAATGCAGTCTAAAGATTGAAGAGTTCAGAATCCGTAAGAAAGCAGAGTATAAAATCATTGTTCAAATTTCATTCTTTTCTTCACGGTCACGCGGCATTGGATCGACCAGCTGGCACATTTGGCGCTCCTTTGGGAAATTCAGAAAGTTAGATGAGCTTTTACGAAAACGCAATCCCTCACATATGAAAGGGATACAGTTTCCACCTCTGTATCGTCGCCGTTCGATAATTCGATCGCATTTGAGGGAAGACTTTTTGGAAATGCGAATGAGGGAACTCGATACGTACTTACGTATGGTACTTCAAAGTCCCTCCGTGATTGCATTTCACGTAAGTTTGCCTCAGAGTCAAACACTTAAAACTTTTATTGGATTTGTGAGTGGCTTTGGTATGAATGCTGAGTATGAACCCTCCAACGTACATCCCTCAATGTCCAAATTAACATCCTCATCTCTTATGGCAAACATGCACTCAGCCAGTGTAGTGGCAGACGATGACGATGATTTTCGATCGGTTGCCTCATCCACCTATTCCTCAAATTCCTCAAGTTTTGGAAACTCAGCAGTGTATCGGTGGTCAGGAACTGGGTTTCAAGGGTATGGTATACAATCCGAACGTGTATCCAATCAAAGAACGAGTTCTTTTGCATCGAGTTATTCTCATCCTTCCAGCACCAAGTCAACTTTTGGTCGAAAGAATATACTCCTACTATCTACCAATCGAAATTCTGGTAGAATGGATGTATACGGGGAAGCTATGGGTGAAACACCGCATGAATCAGAACAACAGAGAGCAAAGATGGAACGGGAATTATACAAAGTCGATATGGTGGGTGTAGGAATGCCTCCAGATGGATCGTGTCTCTTGCATTGTATTGTCTATGAAATGTACCCGTTGCAATGTTTGAAAGATTATCCTACTTCGATGACAATTGTGAATGTTGGAGCTGCTGACGGGATGGCCCCACGACGAATTGCAGCAGCCAGGTATCTTCGGGTCAAGCTTATGGAGTACGCTTTGGAGCATTTGCAACAGCTAGCGAGTTTTCTGCATCAAAAAGAAGACGAACTGAGAATGCGATATGAGAGTTTCAGAGATACACCCGATGAACAGGCTACGACCGCCGAATTATATGCAGCTTCCAGCATGTTCAATATCGAGATTGTGCTTATTAGTAATAACGAGAGCTTCAAAATTGAGCCTGTGACTCCAGTAGCAGGTCTTCCATCTTCCCGAGAAGGTACAAGAAGAACGGTCACATTTGGATACATGACTCCGAGCGATGGATTGGGTGGTCATTATATTTGTACTCGGCGGAGACCGTATAAGTTCGAAGAGACAATTAATCCTTATGTGGGCGGAAAGTATTGTGGTTCCATTGCAATCAATCCTCCGAGGAAAAGCACAATTTCCCGATGTGTGCCAAACAAAGCACCAAGTTTTGGTCATGTCAACCAGCAGCCGGTTTGAAGTGACTAATTCTCCTATACATATGGGCACTTTCAATGGTGAAAAGAGGAATGGGTCAAGTGCTCGCGATTTTGTTCATACAGCTTCGTGTACCGCGGCCTTGAATGGATGTCATCGATGTGACGGGAAAGCATACGCATATATATACTTTTTTGATCAGTAGAGAGATATGAATACATATCATCCGTGTCGATGTGCATTGTGCCGTGTATTGAGAGCGACTTTTTTGTTGTTTTTCCGATGAAAGAATCAATCAAGATGATATACAAAGGTTCTTCGATCTAGCATGTTGACATTGATTCCTCCTTACGCTTGCTGAGAGAGCCTCAATGTATTCTCACTCAGCCCTTGGACAAGCGCGATACGCCTGGACAGGGATGCTTTCACAATCAAATCGAACAGCTTCATTTGCCGAGATGAAAAAGACTTTGCCTGATTGAATAGGGAAGCCCGTGGAGTCACTAGATAGCTGCCCATTGCCTTGGAGAATCAACAGAATGCTTGCATCCTCGCGAACGGGAACATCATACGTTGAATTGGTTGGGATGTCATATCGTTCGACCTGAAATTCAGGAACAATTGTCGTATACAGCCGATAATTGCTATCGATTTCTTGGCCGTGGTGTATCGTTGGCATCCCGGTGCTTTGATATTGTGAAAGTGAGATACACATCAAAATGACTCGAGGAGACTTACGAGTATGTGAGTAATTCGCAGAGTGTTGCTTTATCGATCAGTTTGCTGGTCAGTGCAGCCCGGACCACATTATCAGAACATGCCATGCATTCCACGCAGTCCCCAGACAAGTACGCATGAGGCTCATTGGAGGCCAAAAATATAGCTTCGCCCGGTTTCAGATGCAAATAATTGAGTAGAAATGGACAGAAGCAACCAATATCATTTGGATAGTCCAAATACAATCGCAATACTAATTTCTCCACCACACTATGTTGGGACACAGAAGTCGAGTTGAGACGTCTGACAATTTTTGTGAGTTGAGCCTCAATAATGTGCGCATCCACACTGATAAATGCCTCAAAGAAGACCCTCAAGGCTTCTCGATCCTTCTTTACGAGTAATTGCTGAACGACTGGAATGTAGTTAATGAGGAACGATAGTCGATCACGTAATAGCACACGTACTTTGTGGTTGTACAAGCTCACGGAATTCCACAACTGTTTCCAAAAATGTAATAATTTGAGTGATATCTCGAAATTGACATCTAGAGAGATATTGTGAGTATGAGACATGTACGACCACATGAAATAGTGTGAGCAATACAAAGCTTCAAATTGACTGAGAGCGATAGCCATCTCGGGTTTATGATTGGCGTCTTTATAGATCTCTGGATGTAACGCGTGTAACTTCTGTGCAGAATTTATATCTGGATGAATTTGTATTGATAATGGCTTCTCAATAGAGAGTACTTTGAAGAGAAACGGTAAATTATCATTCTTGACTTTTCCCAAATGATGTGACTGCTGTTGTATCCAATCGAATAATGAGAGACGAGTACCTTGTTCAGTACAGACCAATGAGGGACCGTTTGGATGTGTTCCCATCCTAAAAAGCATACAATGAAAGTGATATTGTGTGTGAGATGTACAGTAAAACGTCACAAACCATAGCTCTGCATAAGGACGCTTCGTATTTGGCTGAAAGTTTGGATCATGGATCTCCAGAGTGACACACAATGTGAAATTTTGTAATTTACAAGGAAATACTCACGATACAGACCTTTAACTGAGCCACTTTACTGTTATTTCCGAGTTTTCCCCAGTTATACGACTGAACAGCACACTCGAGTTCCAGCATTTCACAACGATTTAATAGTTATGAGCCAATCCGGCGACTCAAGCAACTGTAAAGTATCCAACTTTTCGTCTTAGCTGCAAAGGCGAGCTTTTACAGTCGCGTTACATTTCATATCGTTTTGATACAGTACAGTACACTCCTTCCCCTCTTATACACGGTAAAACCGACCTCCAATTATAAATTGTGGAAGGATTTTTCAAACATAGAGGCATCATATAATACAGGTCAAATTGACGGCGCCGTCACGTGTACATGTCATCGCAGATGCACTCTATCGCATCGTTGCTCAGGAAGCAAAAAGCACGACTTTTTAAAAAGACAAATCAGTTCTATAAATTCAAATCAAATATCTTCCCAAACGAGGCTCTCTAAAAAGCTGTAGCTTGTAGAAACGTCTGTTTCATTATCTGTTCCTGTTAAATCTATTTTATCAACGTTTTCTGTAAAATCTTTTCGTTACTACATTGTCAACTAGTTCGTATATATCGTCATCTAGGATTCTAGTGTGCCGCTAGCAGATGCTTGTTGTCGTGCTAGTGACCAATTCTCAAACATCCTCTGCCCATTGCATAGTTACAAGTACATCTACTTGGAACAAGACATTAGTCTTTCGCTCAATGTTTTTTTCTTCCAATTGTCAAAATAACGCTTTTGAAGGGGTACGAAATTTGGACGATGTG
This sequence comes from Albugo laibachii, assembly GCA_902706625.1. NCBI lineage: Eukaryota > Oomycota > Peronosporomycetes > Albuginales > Albuginaceae > Albugo > Albugo laibachii. The sequence continues at coordinate 67,353 of CACSLJ010000015.1, read as the reverse complement.
TCATTAAAAGAGGAAGGAGTTTACCTTTGTTGCGAATACACCACCAGAGCAATTTAACGAGTTGAAATGTATAGATAGGGAGATAGCTCAACTACCATTGCGACTCTATGACTGTAAAGTCGATCATTCGTAAAAAGATAAATACTGTAATTGGTGTAGTAAACGCGAGCGAATCTCAATAGAGAATTGATATTGTAGACTACAGGTTATCTAACAATAGAGTACGATGCTTCTGTAAATGTGGCGCGAAATAACTGCCCATCCATCCATTTTAGTGCAACTGTCCATTGCGGAATCGAAGTCGGACTTTGACTGTGGTGCTGGCATCTTGACCAGTCGTACAGGATGCGAACACGCTCAGGATTTGAAACGCTCAATGATTCTCCAGAGACGAGTAAACCGCACGAGAACATTCGAATTGGCACGACCCCAGCTCCTGATATCACAATCCAAACCGAATGTCGTGATCAATCTTCGTATATCAGCTCCGTAACACCCGCACGAGTGCGTGAACGCTTCATACAACTCCATGTTTTCGATCGCAAGTATAAAGAACCTTCCTGGATGCATCCAAACATTGGTGGTGGGGCAGTGTATCTGGAAGCGCCTACAGAAGAGGATCGAGAATGTACACACGATAAAGTGCATAACAAGAAGCATCAATTGAAAGAGTGGCCAAGTACAGCAATAGGAGGCAATGATATCTTGTCAAGTGTTTTGTTTACTGCTGGATTGACTGTAGCAAAATGTGGGTATTTGGCTCCGGTTGTGCAGGTCGTAGTGGTTATCGTGATATATTGTTTTCGATGGATCTTTGAGGAAGTGGTGAGTACCATACCATTGAATGGTGGAAGTTATGCCGCGATACTGAACGCTTGCTCTAAAAAAATTGCTGCAGCTGCGGCCATTTTCAGCATTTTGTCTTATTTGGCGACGGGTGTTGTTTGCGCTGTTTCTGCTTGCAACTATCTCAATCACTTGGTACATATTCCGGTGGTACTGTGTACAATCGGTCTTCTCTTCTGCTTCGCACTTTTGTGTGTTATTGGAATCTCAGAGAGTGCTTCGGTGGCGCTTATAATTTTCTTACTGCAAGTATGCACCCTTACCGTTCTATGTATTGCTTGTTTCGTCTATGGCACCATGCATCCATCTATTTTCATGGAGAATCTCAAGGTTCCACTACCGGATGAATCATTTTGGGGACACACGTTTTCAGGAAGTGTACAAAACGCGCTATTTTCCGGGTTCGCGCCGGCACTATTAAGTGTGACTGGGTTTGAGAGCACAGCACAATTTGTGGAGGAGCAAGCACCCGGTGTTTTTCCAAAAACTCTGCGTAACATGTGGATCATTTCCAGCTTCTTCAACCTCGCATTCTCATTTCTGTCACTCGCAGTGGCTCCCATCGAAGCGATATTACTGGAGAGCGACGTCTTATTAGCTCATATCGCCAATGTCTCAGCAGGTCGCTGGCTCGAAATTGTTGTATCGATCCAAGCATTCATTGTGCTTGCTGGTGCAGTGCTTACATCGTACGTGGGCATCATTGGCCTTGTTCGACAGCTTGCAAGTGATCGTTTGTTACCTCGATTTCTACTGCGTGAGAATGCATGGAGAGGGACTCACCATTACGTGATATTTGGCTACTTTGGTGTCGCATCCAGCTTGACTCTCTTACTCGATGGCGAAATCACAGTTTTGGCCGGGATTTTTTCATTTGCGTTCTTGGGAGTTATGATGTCATTTGTATTCGCTTGTTTGGTACTGAAAGTCAATCGTGAGCATATGATCCGGGCCCACACAACCTCATGGACCAATCTATTATTTTGTGGAATTATGATCATGATTGGATTGATTTCTAATGCTGCGAGTGACCCGAATGCTTTAGGCTACGCTTCACTTTACTATGGAGCCTTTTTCAGTATTGTTTGGCTCATGTTGGATCGAATTGCGATTTTAAAGTGTCTGCTGTATGTCACCAAACAGTGGAAATTATTCCTTTTGGAGAATCGAACTACACAGTCATCTGGAGATCATTGTCAGAATACAAACAGACTCACGAGTGTGCCTTGTCGCAGTGAGCAATCGACATTTGTGATTGGAAGTGTCACTATAGCAAAATCAATCGAAAGCATCAAAAAGACTCCAATTATTCTATTTTGCAAAACTTCAAACCTCCCGAAACTCAATCAAGCTATTTCTTACGTGATTCGCAACGAACAAACATATTGTCTCCGATTAGTTCACATAATGTCCAGCGATTCGTGTGAAAGTGATTTACAAGAAGACAAGACGAATTATGATCCTGAATTTGATGATACTGTGTGTCTGTTTGATCACATTTATCCGTCGATAAAAATTGACTTTGTGTCGGTGCATGGTCGATTTGAGCCAATACTTGTGCAGTGGATTGGTGAGTTTATGAAAATACCAACGAATTTGATGCTGATGCGTCAGCCTCGAAGCAATGAGAGCTATGGCATTGCTGCGTTGGGTGTGCGTATCATCCTCGATTAGAAATTACGTTAGCTGCTAGGTCAATATTCAAATATCACTCTATAGTATGGAGATATGCTCGATTCCAACTGGTTTTATTATCGTTCAGTATGTGCGCTATCATGTCGTCTTGCAAAAAAATGGCAAACTTAACAAGTTCGGTGCTAGTCTAAATGCAGTGTTTCAGTATCTTCTTTTGCTGTGCTATTTTGTGGTCGCTTTCTGGGAACAATGAAGCATTTGCAGAGGTCATCGAACCTGAGAGCTCTTCTTTAGAGGTACATACTGTAGAGAAGCGTCAAATTTCTGTGGTTTCTAGCAAAACCATTCCACTTCGATCGACTGCAAATATCGACCAAACTGTCGACGTGATCCCTGCACCAAATGAACACCATTTAGGGGTATCTGATAAGGAGTCCAACAATGTGATCAGCCACGTCGAAACACAGCTTCATATACTACAAAAACTGGAGACAAATGTTGCGAAAGGTATTGAGAAAATGCAAAACGAAGTTCTATTACAGGTACAAGATCAGCAATCGCTTCATGAGGCAACTAAACTCTTCCGAGAGCTTCACATTGTGAAGGTATCTCCTTCTCTTTCGACTGGGCGCGATACATTACTGAAATTCTTTTTCTTTCAAGAATAATCTGCAAAAGCTAGCAACAGGACTGAACGAGACTCTATTCGACATGCAAGTGGTGGAAAAAAATAGCGAAAAAAAAGCCCAGCATTTGAAAAGCGTGTTGGATCATCAAAGGCAAGAGGAAGAGGACGCTTTTATCAAGGAGAATGGCATCAAAGTGATCGACTATGAAACAGGCCAACTTCAAAATATAACAGGCCTATCAAGCACCAAATCAAAGAAACTACAAGACGTCGATCCAGCAGTATGTGAACAACTATCGCGATACTACTTTGTAACAGCTGACCATGAGTATATAGGTGCTTCATTATGATTTTGAGCTTCTGGGGCAAATTGCGGTGCTGCTTGGGGTCTCTGCGATCGGTGGAATATGTGCCTCATATTTCAATATTCCGCCTCATACTGGTTATCTTCTCGGCGGAGTGCTGGTTGGTCCTTCCTGCTTGGGAATCGTACATAATTACAAAGAAGTTGAAACCATTTCCTTATTTGGATCTATTTTCTTACTTTTTGGCCATGGTACGGGATATATTTTGCAGCGACCACAAGTTTTAAGAACGTATTTGGTGGGGAGCTCTGCTTATGTTATCGCTACTGTTGCATCTGTTGCAATCTTCATGTCCTTCGTTGGGTGGACGGAGTCAATTTTGCAAGGAATCATTATCGGAGTTGCAGTGTGCTTTACTACAACGGCTCCAATATACGAGAGACTGCGAGTCAATGAAGTTCATGATACTTCTTTTGGAAAAGTAAAATCTATATACGCATACCCTTGAAGGCTGTCTCTAACTCGTTTTGATCCTAGACGATCACGTCAATCATCGCCTTACAAGATGCACTTATGAGTTTTGCACTTGGTGCACCCGAGTGGTTCTCAGCCAAGTCTCTCAGCTTGGTTAGCATGGCGGCCTTACGGTCTATTTTTTCCTTTGGCATCGTCGTATCCGTTGCCTATGTGCTACACACGCGCATTCTTCCGCCTTTGGTACAATTCTTGGTCGATATGGAGCATTTGCATCACTCTCCCTTGGTCTTGCTTGGTGTCGTCAGTGTGTGCCTTTTTATGGCTCTACTCACTGAATTCATCGGACTCTCTCTAGAATGTGGAGCTTTTCTTGCTGGTCTCGCCTTTATGGAGAATACAACTCGTAGCACGAATATGCAAAGAGCGATTGCGTCAATCCGCGTCATCGAAAATCTATTTGGCAGCATGTTTTTCGCATGCGTTGGAATGATACTTAATCCGAGTTTTTTGATCCGAAACGCATGTGAAATCATCAGTTTGGTATTTATGATCGTGGGAATCAAAACAGTTTGCACCACTGCAGTCATGCGCTTTTACAAGGTCTCTATCAGGAAAGCATTGATAGCGGGTGTTAGTCTTTGTCAAATTGGAGAATTATCGCTGATTTTCATGATCAAAGCTCACTCTTCTCATCTCGTCACACGTCGGGTGTATCTGCTTTTTATTGCAGCCATAGCAGTGTTTTTGGGATGTTCATCGTTGTTCGAGCGGCAAATTGTGCTGGCAAGAAAAAAAAAGATGTTCCGATCACCGGCTACAAAGACGCCAGGTCTAAAAGTACCAGTTCTACCAAGGGAATCAATTGGTCCCTGCATTGTTACAGCCGATAAAGGTATCCCGACTCCAGTCAATAATAGGGATGATACTGTTGAAAGCAGAAGACCCAAAGGATGTGTGAACGCTTCCACTGTAAGGCATCAGAATACCTGTCACTGAATGCGAGGCAATTCAGGTCAAAATGGTCTCATTCTATTGCACCATTGTCGGCCATCTGGTGCTCACTTGAGAAGCCTGTTTGGAAACACTCTTCCGGAGCCCGGTGAGCATCAGCTTTCAGCTCATGTTCTTCTTGATTCTGGTCGGATTCAGAATGTGCTTTATTTTGCTCACGGCATAATCGATCGATCAAGTAGGAGAAAGCGTCTCGTGTGTCTTGGTCTGTAAACTCTAAATGAATGGCATTTTCTGATGTTTTTAGAGACAATACGCATGATGTAGAAGGTCTTGCAGCACTAAGGCATTCTCTTCTCCCTGTCGGTGTGTACAGAAACGTTTGTTGTGTGACTTCATCGCGATGAAAGCTATCGGTGTGGAGTAATGGGTTCCCGAGCTGAATTTGTGTGATGTTTTCCAGCTCCACAAAACTCGAAGCCCGCTCGAGACCTCGCGTTTGATCCTGTACAGTTCCCGAGAAGGCGCTGTCATTATCATTGGGCTGTATCGTCAAGTCAGCTGTACATACAGATTTCCCTGTGGGATTTGCCAGGTCGTTCTTTCGGCCAGAATCGACGGTCAGAGCTACCTGAAGGTCCTTCTTCCACCATACTTGTTCCCTGACCTGTGAAAATGTTTTTCTGATGCTCGGTGATGAAGGTAGCGAATTAGCTGAGCTGGTCCGCGTTTCTTTGGGAGGCGGGCAAGAACATTTGCCATGGCAGGCCATCTTCGACGTGGGTTTTCTCTGGACCTGAAAACCTTCCAAATCGTTCAAACGACGTAGTGCTGGATGGAGATGGGAAAATGGATGCAACTTACTGCCCTCATGTGATTTACTATCAACGTGTTGACTAGCGGTTTGGCTGCTGGTGATTTGGTTACTCAACGTGGATGGTGAACGCCGGAAAAAACTGCTTAATGCTCGTCTACTGAGCAATCGGAAAGGCTCATATTTTGAAGCATTTCGTTGCCAGCGCAAGGTGCTTCCATCTGCCGATAATACTAGTTTTGTACGGACACTCTCTCCATTTTCGTGCTTCACTGTGGTGACTCCAATGCACTTGTCTGAACCGGTCTCAGTAGCACGCAACTTCTTCTCCAGAGCGCTTGCAAGCTTATCTTTTCTCTTATGATCCTTCAAGGTCCGGCTTTCATAGAGTCTAGCCTTTCTAGTATCCAGCATTTCTTTGCCTTTAGCAATCCAAGGATGTGAGACCAAATCGCTCGTTTTGGGTCTGTTTGCTGGATCGACCTGTAGGATTTTGGACAGCTATTTGAACGAGCTCTTAGTCACATTGCATTCGAATCCTTATCGATATCACTTACCAGTTCTCTAATACTGGGATCGATGTGAATCCAGTCCTTACTTGGAAAGCGTAATCGAAACTTATGTGCTCGAAGTTGTGACAATTTCATCGGGAAAGGCGGGTACCCACAGAGTATGATATAAATCACCACACCAAGACTGAAAATGTCGACCTCAATGCCATAAAGTTTTCCATCCAAAATCTCAGGAGCTGCATAACCAGGTGTGCCACAAGAGTCAGCCGAAAGCTCGCTTACTTTCTTGAGACGTTTTGCAAATCCGAAATCGCATAGTTTAACGCCAGCTTCTCTATGTATGAGAACATTTTCGGGTTTTATATCGCGATGAATGATAGCATTAGTGTGACAATAATGGAGTGCATGGACGAGCCCCGCGGCAATTTCCTGCGCCTCTGCCGGCTTCACTCTTCCCTGTTTCACAACTCGGTCGAATAGATCACCATGCTCTACAAGTTCAAGCACCATGTAGCATTTTGTATCATCTTCAATGACATCATAAAGCTTCATAATGTGGTCATGATCAACAAATCGAAGAACCTCGAGCTCATGTCGCAAGGCCAAGCGATCGATTGGGGATAAGCTGATTTTATCCACGATTTTACAGGCATACGACTCGCCACTTTTTCGATGGATGACTCGTTTGACAGTCGAGTAAGAGCCGGCCCCAATATGCTTGACTATAGCGTACTCTTGATGAAAGCTCACTAATGACCTTTCATCTTGTCTATGCATTGGTGGAGCGCTGGAACAACGCTGAATCAATGACGTCTTTGCATTCGGGAGCTTTGTGACCTCCAGGGTGTCAATTCTGACATCAGTTAATAGCTGTTGACCCCATTCCTCCATGATTTCACCTGTTTTTTCTGGATTATTCTCCCCATTTGCGGAGGTTGCTTGAGTCTCATTTTTGTCAATTTTCCATTTCAGCAGATGTCGTAACCGGAAGCGAGAGCTGCTGTTTGAGACACCTCGACGAACTGTGTGATCGCTGTTGCATTGGTTTCGTCTGGTAGGACAGGAATGGTCTGGTTCACCACTCATACATCGTGTAAATACCATTTTGCTTGTATTAGAAGAGTTTTGAAACCAAACGGTAGTTATCGACTATTGAAATACTCGGCGGCATTTTTCATTTAAAAATATCTGACCCATCAAACGGTTTCAAATATCGCACGAAATCCGGTTCGCGTGTGCTGTACATCAAAATGTTCCAGAAAGCAGTCAACTTTGATGTATCCAATGATGTGGGGTGAAAAGTAGCTTTAGGTTCTTTGCATTCAGTGGGTGAGCACTTCATCATCCGAAGCGTCTGGCAGGCTGTTTTCTAGTATGCACTGAACCGCAGGGTCCTCTAAAGCCGTCTCCATTGATACTTTACTGAACGTATGCACACTTGAGACAAAATTGAGACCACTTAGTTCACACTGGAATAAGTGAGCAAATCCAGCGTACCTGAGATCACTGAAAGCAGATTCATATTGAAAATAATGAGGATCTGTTTTCGGTACATCGAAATTGAGTGATGTCTCGCTTGTATAAGGAAGCATTGCGATAATTGCGGATTGACGGCGTTCTATCGATTTCATGATACTGATGTTGTACGTTTGAAAGCTATAATCCAAGGGTTGGCGAGTGTAGTAAATTGGATGGTCAATAGGGAAGTACCTGTTGCCAACGATCACAATATTATCAAGATAGCAGCATGCTAGATTTGCAACTAGCGCGTTGTGATATAGTTGCCTCCCGCAGTGTGGCATAATGAATATGGTCGAACACTCAGCCTTGTGGAATCCTCGTTCATTCACTTTTAGTACGTTCATTCCTGAATCTCGAGCGATTTCTTCATCCGTCTAATATATCAATAAAATACGTCAGACTCGAACGCGAAAACATTTCCTTACCTCTGTCATTGCGGGATCATAGATGTTTAAGCTTCGAATGCAGCCTTCACCAAGTCGTGATCGCAACTCTTCGTAAACATTGATTGAGAGTGCCAGCTGCTTCACTGCGTTAGAATTTGTGCAGAAACTTCCAAGCCCATAGCACATTATACTCAGACAATTAACTTTGTTCAAATCACTAGTGCTTGTCGATTGCGTATTTATTAATCTGATTGTTTTTTGAACGATGGCGCTGACCAGTGTACCCCCACAAAGCCTTGCTTTGGCGATTGCAAATGATTGCCTGATAGTACTCAATTTCATTTCATCTGGTGGCAAATCTATGGCATGAGAAAGTGAATTGAGTCAGACATCGTTTATGATAGTTATGTCAGCACAGCACGTAGTTACATTGACATTTTTTGAGGATACGATTGTTCTGTTTATTGAGCTTATGGGCGCGATGTCGCGACTTATGCGTTATCAGTATCCAGTCATCGTCGACAGCTGCCATATTGTATATAAATGTAAATTGCATGAACCCTGTCAACGATACTCGCTGATGGAGTACAGTATAACGTGCTCAAGTGATGTAGTATACTGCCCGAAGTTTTCCATCTAGTGTATAGTAGCTAACATAATGGGCTTAAACTAGACTGTACTATTCAACTCTTGCAGCGACTCCAAGGGCTTGAACAAATTGTGATAAATGTTGGTAGAGATTCGGGTGATGCATTGTAACGCTTTTTCGATACTTTACTTCGTTTATATGGTTACTACAAGTTGAAGGGGTGACGACAGTATTGCATTCCATTTCATTTGCCGCTAACAAATGGAGGTAATGTTCCTACAAACTGGGGTATTCTCAAGCTGCCCTATTTGAACTTTCGCCGATTCAGTTGGATTCCCGTTTACAAATGCTTTAATAGCACTGCTAGCGTGCATTGGCACAGATGCACTGGGCTAGCATTACAAACGCACGAGTCGTCGCTTGAGTGTAGTGATTTGAAGTGTAGCGTTGAGCCCATGCATTTCAAGCTCGAGCTCGTGCCTAAAGTGTACATGTCTAAAGCTATCGAGCCCATAGTTTAACTGAATGATACCAACGCGGAGGTGATCCAGATTCGGTACAAATGCACCAGCAACGCCATGAAGAGAGTTCTCTTTTCTTTGGATAATCCTTTAGAACTTTGACGTGGTGGTCACGATGGGCTTTGCAAAAGTCCGAAACACTGAAGTGGATGTTTGACAATAACTTTAACGTTTCCTCAATAAGAATGTTTGAATATATATTTTTGCTGCATGATCAAGAAGCCTGTTTCTTGAAAACTTAGCCGAGCGCGCTAGATGCCCACCCAAATGATCGTGTGCAATTCCCTCGAAAGTGGAGCATCGAGGTATAACGACATCAACTTAGAACACGATATACGATGATCCATACACGAGAATCTGGATGTAAAGTTGTGGCGCAAGCTGTCATACGAGGTACAGCGAAATTCCACTCTTTACGCAATCTTGAAGTGTCAAAAGAGATGCCAGCTGGGTGCCATGTGCCCGCTTAAATTTCATGTATATCATACTCAAACGGGTCATTTCCAATAGATTTCACGTTCTCTCGATCAAGTGGAATTCATCACGCTAACGTGTAGTAAACTTGTACGTGTACACCTACCAGCCAATAATGCTCAAAGTGGTATGGCGTCGTGTTGTGTCGATCCTGATATTGATTCTCATGCTCACCCCAAAGCTGGGGATAAATTTGAGATTTGAAAATTGCACGAATTGACTCCGGCAATTTGACAATCAGGATGCATACACGGTGTGCAATCAATATTGCGAACTTGACCAAATTTGTGATCCCTACACTTGCTTACAGAATTATCAATGGCATGAGATTCATGTGAACTCGTAATCTTATTCTAGGATTGTGTAGCCACACTGTATCTATTCAACGAAATAGTGCGTCTGAAGTGTTTCAGCATGTCGCGCGCCCCTACAATTGAGGATCACGCCGTTGACCTCCGCAAGACTCCAGTTGATAACTTGCTACATCGTTTATTATGACCACATGTTATCGTTAAGTAAATTTTTGGGATGCCATGTCGCCCTCTGTTTCTCAACAACAGTCATATGAAGAAGCAAAACAACTGTCATTCGCAACGTGTGGGTTTATTTAATGTATTTGGATCCCGCATCTCACTTTTCAATTGCTTTTATCGGAGAGATGCTTACTACTTGGGATTTTGTTCGACCAACAGTTTGGCACCCAATGGCGTCACTGGAGCAGTCTTTGATGGATTTGGATATTATGACCAATACGCTGCTCACACCTACCTTTCCAACTCAAATACTTCTGAGGTCCATGAATCGTAATGATGATGATGAGTTTTTCAAAGACCTTCCACAGATGCAAAGTAGCACGAAGGAGCAAAGCCATCAGAACGAGCAAGAAGAACAGAAAAAAGAAGACCAACAGGGATTCTCCTCATACTCGTATAGTACGTCTTCAATCCTTGATGAAAAGGGACGTCGCATTTCGAGTTCACGTCGTCGCTATGAAGACTCCTCTGGCCGCTTGAAAGCAGTGCACGAACGTGATGTGGATGGAAAGCGGCTCACAACGATTTGGAATCGTTCCAAAAAGGATGAAGAAGGACAACATAAAACAATTTGCTCTTCGGGAAGTCCCGAAGAGTTTGAGAAAATGTGGGCAGATACTGATTTCGGGAAAGCTCATCAGAAGAAATTGGAAGAGAGTGCGGATGCGGCCCAAAAGAAACCTGAAGAACATGTGGAACAGCCGCATGAGAACATTGGAAGTGCTGCTGCGCCTTGAGAAACTAATTTGTGTGTGTACGATCAGATAGCATTTAGCATGTATCGATGTAAGTAATACATCTGTGAGTTATTTTGTACATAATGACCCTACTGCATCAAGAAGCGCTTCCATTTATTACAATGCTGATCAGCAATATCTACTTTATTTACGCACTGTGGCTACAAAGCCGTGAAAATGCACACGACGATATTTTTTTCCATCATTGCGGTTTCGCTCGTATTGCTAGCCGTAGCTCTTCTTCACGTTTATTTTTTACCCGAATACCTCTTGCGATTTCTCGTCAGTAGATCAAATCAATCAGTATTTTGGTGCACTTTTACCCCGGCACGTGTTTGCTCCCTCACCATTGATGATGCCCCCTCAAGTTCCACAAGCGCTATTCTTGATCAACTCAAAAAGTACAAAGTGACCGCCACCTTTTTCATTATTTCAAATCAGATTCCTGGGTATGAGGATGTAATGACGCGGATTGTCGACGAGGGTCATACTTTAGGTAATCACCTTACTGAAGACCGCCCTTCGATCCGCGATAATCTGAAAACATTTGAAGGTAAGATTAAGGAGTGTGAAAACGCCATTATGAAGTATCAAATACGTGGAAGAGGTAAGCACGCTCACAAAATGAAATCAAAGTGGTTGCGACCAGCTTCCGGGTGGTTTACATCACAGATGTTTCATGTCATCCAGAAGCATGGCTATCGAGTATGTCTGGGTAGTGTGTATCCACACGATGCACAGATCAAGTCTGAATTTATCAATTCATTATACCTCAAAAATCGCACAAAGTCTGGCTCCATCCTGCTGGTTCATGACCGTCCATGGACCATCGGAGTTTTGAAAGAAGCACTTCCCGATCTAACATCAGATTTTAAATTTATAAGCGTTGACGAGCTCTACGACCTTCATGAATCAAAATCGTGATGGAAATCATAAACACACGCGAATTCAATAGCTGGTATCGTTGTTCTATATATGCATTAATTCTGTTGAATTGTTCGATTGCTTCTGCTCGAAATAACGCTTGCGTTCACTCATAATGCGCGTATATCGCATTCTAACTCGGGCACCACAAATGTATGCGACATTACTGAGACGGTCGGAAATTGAATTCGCTATAATAGTACGAATGGTATCATCATTAGCCCGTTTCATAACAGAAGACAAAGTATGCACTCTGCACTGAAAAGAGGATGGAAAATGCAACGTGTTTTCAGAAGCGCTATTGTGCCTCGTCGATTGCTATCTAGTGAAAATACTCTGGATCACACCAACGCGCAGACATTTGTGCTTGTGATGCTGGAGCAAGAAAAGCGACTTCTTAAGATCATCGATGATGAAACTTACATCTTTTTCTGCCCGATGAATAAAACAAGCATTGGAGTTTTAGTGGAGCAATCATTGGATACCTTGCATCAGCCTTTGTCTCAATTCCGGAGCTCAAGGCATGATCTATATACGGAGTACCACGTAAAAGAAAGAAAGAGAAAGATACAAACAAGTCGCTCAAGTGCCGAAGGTGCTGTTTTGGACATGCAGGAGCTCTTAATCACTACGAGTACGGTCTCTTTACTCACGCAATCGGCGCGTATTTGATTCTTGCCTTAGATTTGGATAAGATAGCCGAGGAATCAATCGATCTTGCGAGCCTTTTTAATCAACGGGAGAAAGTAGAAATGTCAAGTCTCTCACGCGATATTTCATCTGCGCTGCACAGATGTATTGATATCAATGGCAGGATCAAGAAGATTATCGAAACTCATTACCCTCGATTTTTGCAGGAATTGCCGCCAGATTTTGGTCACTTTACATCCAAAGCCGATTCACACGTTCTGGACGAAGGTCTTTTTACCAATCAATCAGCTGAACATCTGAGCAAATGAGGACAGCACTGATATATGTATCTAGGATTTCGTGTGGTAATCTCTCTGTATTACCTGTACTTTGTCAGCGTTGTAAGAATGAGAGCTGAAGTGTGCTATACTCTTGACTTCACATTCGTTCCTTCAAGATTCACTTACTTCTAGGTCCTCATCCCTCTTCCCATTTAGTAGGGTTTATAGATACAGTATCGTATCACTTCAAGATGATTTGACTAGTTGAATTGTCAAATATGTTCACCAGATTACGCGAGTAGAACACGTTATCTTTCACTTATATCCTCCGGATGGAAATCAAGGTATAAAATATTAATCATTCAAGAATGGTTTCCAGCAATAGTGGTTTCAATCATTCTTTATCGGTCGGCGCTCTAGACAGTCACATAGACCGAAAACGTAATTGAGAGTTTCCATTAGAGATCTTGTTTGGCCGCAGTAATATCCCAAATGCACAGCTCCATAGAAATCGGTCTCAACTAATCGGTGATGACTTTGGCTCAGGTTTTAAGCACAGCAGTCTCCCACCACCTCATGATGCGGGAGCTTTGAGGCCACCTGCCTGTCAAAATTGGCAATAATGGCTCTGAGAGAACATAGGTACACTAGTAAGAAAGTAGCGTCACCAGAGCAGCCGTGCGTCGGAATTATACGCAGGAGTTTTTCGCTTATTGTGTGGCGGAGGCAGACGTTGTTTGTTAAGATGTAAATTATATATACTATTCTCCCAGGTTACACGCACAAAAGGCTGGAGCGACACAGTAAGAGTATTTGTCCTCGTCCCTGCGTGAGTACCTGTACTTGAAAAATCGATCAGAAGAAGCGGTAATAGAGCTAAAGATGGTGCAACGAGCTGAAAGAACGTGATCAGCAGTTTTCTCTTGACAATTCCATTCAAAATTTGATTGGTTCAGCCCTTCCGAGTAATGGCGACGTGCGAATCCATCCTGAAATTCGATACAGCTCAGACAGCGGATTGTGTAGAAGCATGCCCTGTCTCTGGTCATGAGGCCACGATGGTTGTGGCAACGTATCAGCTGAATACAAATGATTTCAGCAAGCAGAACATGTCAACGGGTGGTCTTCGCCCTTCTCAATCGGGAACTTTGCAACAATATTGCGTACTTACAAACGAGCTCGATACGCATGGTGATATACGAGCAGCTAAAGTACAGGATGTTGAGCTAGATTATGGCGTACTTGATGCAAAGTGGTCTTCTTCTCCATTACATGACAATGTGGTTCTTGCTCTTGCAACGTCAAACGGAAGCGTAGAATTCTTCACGCTGGCAGAGACATTTCAAGCTGGAAAGAGAGTCGAATTATTGAAGAAAATGTCATGGGAAGTCACTCTACAGGAAGACAAGGTAACCGACCACCTTGATTGTCTCGCAGTTCCGCCAGTAATTTTTCCCATAAAGAATTCGGTATGTGGGAATCCAATGTGTCTTTCTGTCGATTGGAGTAATCGCGCTATGACGTCAACGAGCCCATTCATCTGCGCTAGCTTCGCAGACGGGTAGTACGGAGAAAAATTTGCTCAGCTCAAAATTGACGGTATCTATTCTGTAGAAAAATAGCCGTTTGGCAAATATCAAACCAAACAATCTCCCTCGAATCGGAGGTATCGCACCAAATTGATGAGACTTGAAGAGGCTGTAAAGATATGCTTGCTGTCTATTATACATAGTGGCAGGGACACAATTTGCACGGAGCTGCTATTGAAAGCTGGATATCTGCTTTTGATTGTTTCAATCCGAACATAATCTTCACAGGTGCCGACGATTGCACTTTAAAGGGATGGGACAAACGGTCGACAGAGTTTCCGACATTTATAAGTAGACATCACACGATGGGAGTCTGCAGTATCCAATTTCATCCCGGGGAAGAGCATCTATGTGCAGTCGGAAGCTATGATGAAGTTATCACATTATGGGACACCCGACAAATGAAGAACCCTCTTTCAGAGTACCATGCAGGAGGAGGTGTATGGAGACTCAAATGGAACCCTCATCTGCCGGTTTGTCATCAAGATATCTGTTTAACGTTTTAAGGTCTAACGGCTATTGCTTCAAAGAACCTGCTACTAGCTGCTTGCATGCATAATGGTTTTCAGATCGTGTCCAGTAAATCAGGATCACCTCCAGCAATCCATTGTCATTACACAGAGCATGGATCCTTAGCCTATGGTGTTGACTGGTGGAACCCCAAGAAGCCTATAATGGAATACCAAATAGTCGGATCATGCTCGTTTTACGATAAAGAATTTCATCTATGGCGGTGTAATACGGTAATATAAACAGCATTTGATTCAGTTTTGATATGAATGAATACATAAGCAGTGAAAGACGATTACCAAATTATTGAATCAAGTTGCATTCGTAATGATACATGCGAGTCCACTTGACCGACTGCGTGCTAGTAGCTTGCAGGCACAAATTCTAGGAAAGATAATTCGTTGCTTTGGTGGCATCCTACTGAGAGAAGTTTGGGCGGTGTTCCCAGAACTAGATCACCAAACTGCAACCATTTCGTCCGCCGATTTGCCACAATTCTTGTCGACTTTTACTTATTTCGAAAGGCGTCTGCAAATATGTCAGCTCCTGCAAATCGAACATCGTTCTGTTTGCTTCATAAAGCAAAGAGCGCAAGTGTTTATCGTTGTAAATGATCCACTATCGGTGCTGGAGTCTTCACGTCCCCGATGCGATACACAAAAAATAAGAGCGCTATGCGTGACATCAAGATCTTAATCATTATAGCAAGCAGCCATTACGTGACGACTAACGCCGAGGTCCCGCTGGCGTAGTTCCCGGTGGTGTGCCCGGTGCTGGCGGACCGCTTTGGGCCGGGATATCCACCAACCGACTGGCACCACCTCGAAGGTATATTACTGCTAACTAATGATTCATAAGCCGACTCTACACATCTTTATCAAAGCATCAGCTGATTGACGAGATGCTCTGCATTCCTCCTTTTTTGCATGAGTTTGGTTCTTTATTCTCCCGAGAGCTAAGTATGCGGAGTCGGGTTGTACAATAAGTCGTTCACAAGTTCCGAGTGTCAATTGAGCAGCTGGCTGAATACGAATTAGGTGCCCTGGATTATTTCCGATTGCGTGCTACTTAGATCGATAAGAAGCTCATAATTTATGTACAAATCAGGTCGCTCAAAGCCTCTCTGCATCGGTTTCTTCCACTGCGATGTATTTTTATAATTAGAATATGCTTTTGGTTAATTGCTGGTAGAAGTACAGCCTTGTTGGATGCTTCAAGACTGAAGCTAAGGGAATGATGTGGTCATATGGCATATACGCGTGGGTTGTACGAATGAATCGGAACTAGCAGCGGAACTTGCTTATTATAATAGTTCAGCAAAAATTGACATGCATGTATATTTATGTGCCATGGAAGTCGGATCGAGCCTAAGACACTGAAATTGGGATGGACCCTTATGTACTTATCAAGTGAGACAGTGCAGCACCGTTGCTTACGGTAATTCCGATAAATGCCCTTAGAACAGGATACGATTACCGGGAACATCGATGTTATTTTGAATCAAAGGAGAGGATAATACTTGATAAGCCGAGCGACGTTATCAGCATGAGTTTCAAGCTGCACGATTTGAAGAGAAGCAGAGTCAACTTTTAATTATCCTAGTAGCCGTACGGCTTCGACTTTGTAGTGGAAGCTACATCCGCTTAAGCTGAAGCTCCAATTACACCACGACGTGGAGTGAAACAAGGCGATCCTCTCCCAGCATTACTCTTTCTGATGACGATTCAACCGTTAGGAAATTTGCTAAGTCAACATGAAGAACATGGCATTTGGATTAATCGCACCACTATTGCAACTGGACTATTTTTTGCGGACGATTCGACGCTGCTCTCCGAAACAATACATGGAGTTTTGAAGCAGCTCGAACTCGTCCAAGTTTATTGCGATGGCTCTGGTGCCAAACTCAACTTGAACAAATCAACCTTGCTCTCCTTGAATAGGTTGTTGCCACTCAGCCTTCCTGTGGAGCAGTGGAGTCGGATCAACTCTTTTTTTCGACTGCGATTACACGGCACAATTGTGGCGGGAGCTACTCCCGACTTGGGATCAGTTTTTCTCCTCCCCACCCAGTTGGTCCCACGTTGCGTGTGCTATTGTGCCGACGATAAGGTCGACATGGAGGGATTATGAGTCTATCATATCAGACCTGTGGCTTGCACTGCATGCAGTAACATTACGCTACGTTTGGACCGATTGGAATCGTCGTTTGTTTGATCAGCGATCAGCAACTCCAACAATTCGAGCACTCTCCGTGATTTACACCACGTTCAGCGCGCACGTACGATACCCTTCGCCGGCATTGCTATGATCACGACGAACGTAATCAACTTTCTAGGTTGCTGGATCAACTTGCCAAGCACGGTTCTTTCGGCGACTTTTTCCGACCTCGCCGATCATTGCTGCAGGTACGGCATCGGCAGGTCAACGTGCAAGTGCAACTCCGATCCTCGTCCTAGTTGGAGGGATACGTCCACTCTGGTGTGGTGCACACCAATCTCGCGGAGCTCTGTATTTTCGACCGTTACCAATTTCTTACACGCTGGACACTGCCTCGTTTTGTGGTGGTGTGCGGATACCACGTTACAGGACTGTCACCAGCAAGACATATTATCAGCTCTCACAGGTATTGCATGTACTGGGAACCTTTTATATTTCTATTTATTCCTTTAGCTGGCCTTTGGCATTTGAGAGTCAGTTAGTCTAATTCTAGTAATATAGACACTTTCAACTAATCTGAAGCTCCATTGAGGTGGCTCACACAGTTCGTTACTTAGGAAGTTAGATAACGTACCTAATAACACTTGTGAATTTGCAATAAAATCTTTATCCGAGACTCACACGGATTATCGGAGAGACCTCCAGAAGTCCCTACAAAGAATTCTTTAGACTCCCAGGGATAACTGGAGCCAAGATTTTGGTCTATGGACGAGTGTCTATGGATCGCGAAAGCAATCGATCCATTTCCCCGTATCGAGTGATAGAGGAACAGAGGAGGACCATTGAACCGATGGATAATTTACCTCACTCTTCTTTGGCCGAAAGCTTTATGCGATCCCAGGAAAGGGATCAAGTGCACGCGCACGGACGAGAGTCACAGCGAGAATTTGCGACGACGCAAGTGCAAAGAAGATTTGAAAAAGACACTTCAGTTACTCGCTGAGCAGTACCAGAATTAGGTTGCTCTTAACGCAAGGATGGCCAAGCAGCAGCAGTGGCTAATGGAAGCTCATGAAAAGGCCCTGGACCAAGAGCGGAAAATTTCTCACTTGGAATCGGAAGTCCAGCAGACAGCGCTGACCAGTAGTCTGGCCAAATGGGGACTATTTGAAGGAACTACGAGGGAGGACAGACCTGGTCACACTAGCACTACAAGTGAGGAACGACTCAACAGTCGGGTCATAGTGGCTTCTGGGGGAGATATATTTCGACCCCCATGTACAAAGGAACAAACTAAAGCGACAAACGTGCCTTTATGGATGCTTATCTGGTGTATGAACAGCGAATAAAAGTTCTGAATCAAGGCGCAGGAGCAACAGTATTAAGGATGTTAGTGGGTGCCTTTATCGAACATAAGACAAGAGTGAGAATCTTTCGTTATAAAATGCAATGTGAAGATTCAGAAGTTTCCGAGGAACGATGGCCCCAGCACATCTTAAAGGCCAAGAACTGCGACATGACAAGATTCGCAGCGTTGAACAAGGCAATGGAGGAACTGAAAATGAAGACGAATATGGATGGTGGATCTAGAGTGGATACATTGGTACAAGAATTAATGGACATCCTCAATGATTTGAGCATGGAAAATTTTAAGAATTTTGACCAAGATGCGTCTAAAGTATTTGTCAAGTATCTGATACCCGCCCTTTTCCCCGCTGTGTTCAAAAAGACGGTGGAAAATGAAATCACTTTGCAGAGAAATGAAAGATACCGATCAGATGTACCAGCTTGCGTGGGATGGTTGAGGGAGTATGCCATCTCCTTTCAAAGGTTTGAAGGACCGATGATTAAGGATGGAATGGTCAAAAAGACCCCTTTTTAACCAAAGAAGGCGACATACTGCTGAAAAATCCGTGCAATCAACATCTAAGAAAGTTCAGAAAGATCTGAATCGCACTTCACAAGATGGAACATCAACGCGAAGAGAGGCTGCTAAGTCCGTACTCAAAAGTAAACCGATATTTTTGAAGTGCACTTCCACCGATCACGGCGTTGTAAATTGTCTTGATGTCACGAAAAATGAAGCTCAAAAGTTATTTGACGAATAAAGAACGCGTGGAAGAAAGGGAATAGACGCAATATCGCAGGCATGGCTCCAAATCAGCCTTTCAAAGATATCCCACTAATGCAAGGATACGTAGGAGATGCACCGATTTTGCTGCCATCTATTCCGGCGCAAGCAGCTTCACAATCTCCGTGAAATGGCTGAAAACACATTGGCCAGATTTCGTGATCAAAAAATTATCGACCCCGATAGAGGTGACTGGATTCACTGGCGATGTTGTGCGGATTAAAAAAGAAGCCGTGATTAGTGTCAGATTTCTACTCCGAGTGGACCACTTACGTTGAGGAATGTCACTTAATTTTCCGAATGGTCTAGGGGATTTGTTGCTGGGACAGGACGTTATGAAGAGATTGGGTTACACACCGGCTCAAATCCTCCAACAAGCTCAATGAATTAATCATATACTCGATTCGGAAACAGAGACGAGCACCAAGCCGTCGAATCAAGAACTATTGCGTAAATGCAGCGAATAGGTGAGAAAAAATCGTCTAAAATAGAGATCCCTGTCCTATACAGATATTTCTCCCAATATGTTACATCGTCGTAAAATAATACCCCTTCCAAAACGATAGCGTTTGCTAGCCTATCATTCTGGTTAAATTGCGCGCGCATTTTTAGTTGTCGCGATAAAAGAGGCCAACACAGCACGATGCCAACGAAAGCACACCGTGCTCGCATGACACACGCAGAAAAGATCACGCTGCGTGCTTACCACAACGCACATTCAGAATCCACTCAGGAAGTGCTCACTGTATGGGCGAAAACCAAGTCCAGGCTTTCGGTCGTCCCGTCCAGGATGACGCTTTCCCGCGTGCTGAACAATCATGTGAGCGCTTTCGATTCGAATTCCGCACGCAAGACCAATCACCGCGTCACGTTTTCCAAGCTTGAGGAGCGACTGCTGCTGTGGATTCGCCAGTGCGAGCAATACAAGCTGCCCATCGTCACAGGTGCAACCATTCGAGCGAAGGTGGACAAGATCCGTCGTGAGCGTGTCATCTCCACGCCAGACGAATCAGCAATGCTGAATGCGCTCGTGTTATCGCCCGGATGGCTCAGCAAGTTCCAGAGTCACCACCGTCTCACGTCCAAGCGCGTGCACGGCGAGGTGGCATCTATAAGCCGCGCTGCAGTGGAGAAAGGTAGGGCAGCGCTTCAAGAACTCACGCGTGGCTTCGAACGACACAACGTGCTTAACAGAGATAATACCGCGTTTTTCTTGTGCGCGCCGACGACGAAGACCATATCGACTCAGCGGACGGGGGGCGAAAGTAGCAGAAGAAAAGGCTGACCGTAGTAGTATGCTGCAACGCAGACGGCTCCACAGAAGTGCCCCTTATCTTCGTTGGTGCGGTGCGGCAGCCACGCTTCTTCGATAAGCAGTCCCCGTAGCAGCTCGGTCTGCACTACGAGCGCACAGCGAAGGGATGGATGACCTCCCAGCTTTTCAGCG
This sequence comes from Albugo laibachii, assembly GCA_902706625.1. Taxonomy (NCBI): domain Eukaryota; phylum Oomycota; class Peronosporomycetes; order Albuginales; family Albuginaceae; genus Albugo; species Albugo laibachii. Next base: position 46,755 of record CACSLJ010000015.1, on the reverse strand, counting down.
CTGGCTGTCGCACTTCAACGATCAGATGCGTACAGAAGGCCGCACGTTCTCCTTCTTGTCGATAATGTGTCGTCACACCGTCCCGAGGAACCTCTCTCGCATGTCGAGCTTCACATGCTCCCTCCCAACACGAACACCTTTTTGCAACCTCAAGATGCCGGCATCATCAGCTCGATTAAGGCTCAGATCAGCAAGATTCAACATCGCTACATTGCTGATCGTTTTGACGACGTGCTGCAGCGCATTTCATACACAAGAGATGATTGCGTTGGAAAGGATATCGACTCCCTCTTCAACGTGGACACGTTCTCGTTGCGATGCGGTAGGCGGAAACAGCGTGGTCAAAGGTCACGCGCACGACCATCTTGCACTCCTGGCGCTACACACAGATTCTCGACGAGGAAATCTACGAACTTGTTGAGAGCTTTAAAAAGTGTGATCTAGTGCCATCGCTGCGCCAGTTTCTCAATAAAGTGAATTTATTTTGAAAAACAAAGATTTTACTCAAATCCTGTGACTTCTTATATCTGTATAATTTGAATTACCTGTCAAAACACATATCGATTTGTGCCAATTTTGATGTAACATATTGGGAGAGACATCTGTATTACGACGAAGGCGAATTTGACTGTGTTCTTGATCTTGGAACAACCGCAGCTATTCGGAAACACGAAGATCAAGCATAAGTGACACAAGTACTCGAGTGCAAGGTCCAAGAGGCAATCAATGCCGGATGCCTTCCAGCAGTTGCCAACAAGTTGCAACCCATGTTGCTAGACATGATCGATTGTTTCTGTTTACAGCTCATTCCCGGCAGACCAGTAGAAGTACTTGCCCTCAAGGTCCGGCGGAAAGACAATATGACTCCTGTCAAGTGCAAAGCACGTCGATATACAATAAAACAGCGTGACTTTCTCAAGCAGCACGTGAAAGAAATGCAAGAAGCCGGTCTGATCTACAAGAACTTGAAGCGCCATTGGTGTTCACCACCTCTGATAGTAAAAAAATCTGGAGTGAACCAATGTCGAATGACAATCGATGCGAGACAAGTCAAAAAGCGTACCAAGCGTCTGATATTGCCAATGCCCATGCTGGAAGTCGTAAGTGAGTATTTGCAGGGCTCCAAGCGTGTTTTCTCGCTGGATTGTTTCAAGGGACATTGGCAGTTTCCCTTGGCAGCATCATCCCAAGAATTGTTCTCGTTTTCCACAGATTATTGAGTATACACACCTACCAGAGTATTGATGGGTGGAAGCGACAACGTCGCCTATTGCCAGAGTTCTGTACAGCACCTATTTGAAAAATTGCTGTACAATGGCCCCCTTGTATGGATTGATGACTTACTTGGATACGCGAAATCTATCGAGGAATTAATCTCCCTCTTACGTGCCGTACCGGCAATATGTCGGAAGGCTAATCTGAAGCTAAACCCGAACAAGTGTTTTTTCTGGAAGCGAAAAATGCTTGGTGTTTGAAAAATGTCTCTGGTGACGGTGTTCGTCACAATCCCGAGCGCATACAAGCTTTACTCGACCTCCCATCCTCCGAACCAGAGACGATTTCAGCAATTGATCTACGCGACGAACGGGATGCGCAGTTCCATACCGGAATATGCTGCCATCTTCCAGCCGCTTCAGATTTTGATGGAACAGTTGCAACCGCAGCTGATGGTCGCTTTAAACGCAAAGTGGACAAAATACTCCTCGATGAGGTCGGACGGTCTGACACACTGAAACCCGCTGTGTTCTCGACTTAAAAGACTCCCTAAGAAGCGCAGTGCTGCTAACGCCCCCGCGTGACGATAGACCACTTGTGTGTACCAATGCTAGTGACCGTCATTAGGGCGGAGTTATCACACAAGTACCAGCGGACCACACGCTGCGCTCCCTTGTCGACATGGAGCACCAGCCCCTAATGTTTCTCAGCGGAACATTCTCCGGTTCCCAAAAACACTGGACCATTGTCGAGAAAGAAGCATTCGCCATTATTGAAACATGCAACGTGCTGACTACCTTCTGCACCGACAGCAAGGATTCAATCTTTATACAGATCATGGAAATCTCAAATTCATTTTCGATCCGCAAGCGTCCTTCCCACGGTCCCGAAATACACCATCACTGAATTACAGCGCTGGGCAATTTCTTTGATGGGATTGAACTACCGCATCTACGATATTGCTGGATACAAATGTCTAAGCTGACTTATTATCCCGTTGGGGATCAGCACGAGCTTTGATTTGTGCCATTTTCCAGCTTGGTCCGGCTCTATCCCCTTTGCTTGATGACACGTTTCAATGGCCGAATCTGACTGAGATCAAGTTTATACAACAACGGTATCCCCATCCAACGCTCTCATGTTTTGAAGGGAAGGATGGCTTATGGCGCAAAAGAGAGACAATGCGCATTTACATTCTGCCACGATATAATGATTTGTGCACTCGATTGTGTTTGGTAGCCCATCTAAGTTGTGGAGGGAATCGTGGCGTTTAAGCAACGTATCAGATGTCAAAAAACATTCTGGTGGACCAAAATGAAGTACGGTGTGAATGCCTTCATCAAGAAATGCTTGCATTGCTCGAGAAGTGAGCCAAACCGGGTACAGAGACATTTGGGAGAAGCTCTTCATGCAACGAAACCGAACACATTGATACATTTCGACTATATGTTTATGGGGAACAATATTTAAGGTAAAGAATACCTGTTTGTGATCAAAGATTATGCGTCCAAGTACATTTGGTTGACGCCAACACAGTCTGCAGACGCAACGGCAGCGGCAGATTTTTCGCTCAAATTGTTCACTGAGCTGTTATATGAAATGCACCGACTAATGGGATAAGTACATTGCTTCACCACGGCAAGATGCCCTTGGGCAAATAGTACGGCAGAAAGAGCAAACAAATAAGTCTTGCAATGTCCAAGGGTGCTGCTGAGCGAATGGAGAATGCAGCCAGACTCGTGGGAGGCAAATCATTTTCCTGGTACAGCTGAATTTGAATTAATCGTCATCCAAATCACCCGACAACGAAAGTCCAATATAGGCTATGACGGGCTTGCCACCCATGCGACCCCTTGATAGAATCCTCGTGGATTCTACAAGTGTGGGAACGGCGACAACTCTGCAGGAGATATCGGATCTTCAAAAAAGCCCAAGTACAGAACACGCAGAATATTTTGGATGCGCTACACAAGCAAGTGTCGGTGTCTGCAAACAAACCGAGAGAAAAGAATCGAGTGGACATAGCAAATAAACCGGGGAAAAAACGAGTAAAATTTGATGTTGGGAATTTATTCCTATATGATGACGTATGGGAGGAGACCCATAGCAAACTTAAAGTGAAATGAATGGACCAGCCCAAGTAATCCGAGCACTTTCTGATTGGTTTTTAGAGATCCGTGATCAAACTACAGACAGACGTGCAGTGCATTCGTCCCTTTAAAATTTTATGCGGACAGCAGCCTAATTGCTACTTGTCGTTGAGCGCATCAAAGTTCCACAAGCCTGAATTGCAGTACGAGATGCTGATCAGATGGAAGGGGTTGTCCGACAGAGAAGAAACGCGGGAGCATGTAGAAAAGCTCATGGAAGATGTACGTGCGCTTGTGCGTCAGTACTTTCAATCGAAGACGAAGGATCAGTTCAGATGATGTCGAAAGCTTTGAAAATACCCTTACGGAAGGAAGGTGGAGCGGATGATACATCCGCTTGAGCTGAAGCTCCGTTAAGGTGGCTCACACAGTTGCTTACTTGGGAAGTCAGATAACGTACCTAATAGCACTTGCGAATTTGCGGTAAAATCTTGATCCGGGATTCACACGGATTATCGGACAGACCTCTCGAAGACCCTACAGATTTGATGGAGTAAAACCGGCTGGCAATATAGTTGGTAGAAGCATATGGCAATAAGCAAGTGTTGTCGAAAGTAATATTGTGGTGTGAAAATGGACTATAGCATTCGAGATTGTATTGTCAACGGACACATGCGACCTTTCTGATACATTTCAAGAGAAACTTGAGGAAGCCGCTAAGGCGAAAGTTCAAACTACATTGCAACACTAAGGCCACTTTATAAACTACACTGTAGGCGATTTTCAGCAATATGTCCAAATGAATGTTATTCATTCATGATTCGCATTCCGTTTGGTAGATAATCCAAGCGTTCAAATAAGTTTGAACCACACTCTTGTGTCATTGTAAATGCTCAGATTGCTTACACTCGGAAATGGACAGCAAGCCGATTATTGAATGAACCATCGTTACGAGCTTTTTTCCAATATCACAGACGGAGTATTACTCACAAACTTCTTACTAACAAAGCAGCTATTTTTTTTTTATCCAGCTACACACATGAACTGTTTCAATGCATGCAAAAATTGCAAGAAGTTTCACGGCGGTGACAAAGAACAGTACTTTATGTTGCCCTCTTCTGTTCAATCCTTGTATGGGACTGGACATCTTGCATGTATCGAAATGGCTGTATATTCATTATTCACACTAGCATTGATATCCTGGGAAAGAATTCGAACATTTTAACATAATGCCGCAAGAGGATTATGTGTAGATGGCACTTTTCTAAAGATCACTTTCGGTTGGACAATTCTTGTTGCGTGATTCTGCAATGGTAACTTGGAGCTACAGATATTGGTGACTGCTTAAATTACTAATGGTGTAGTAGATGAACAATATTCATAGAGAATTGAGATATTTGCTTTTCTTTCTTAAGTTTTTACTCGCAAATCTTATTCCGCGCCAGCATTCATCGTGTCAGATCATGATAGCTTAAACAATCGGTTAATGATCGCAAAGTCGGAAAACAAGCGGCACCGAACGCTCTGACGAAGCAACACATCGAGCACGCACAATCGTTGCTCGACTGTGGCCTCAACGCAATCTACTATGCTGTACAACAAGTCAGCGGTGTAACAAACCACACTGTGCTCGGTCGGCTTCACCTAATGTTACCAGAAAAGTCAATTGCTGTTTTCATCATGCTCACCTTGTGATACAACTAGGTTAATACAAAACAACAAAACTACACAACAGCGACTGACACAGCTGCAGCCTCTACACCAACACTCTCTCCATCTTGCTCGTCTCGTTCTCGCTGTCATCTTTGCATCAAGAGCTCTTTCGTAAGAAACCGCCCTCCTACGTCGACAGACTTCTGTGCCGCAGTGTTTTCTGCCTCTTCGGTGGCAGCAAAAACACCTCAGTTCGCAACTTCTCTCGGATTAGGAGCCACGCGTCCAACCCAAGTCCATCGCCGTGCTTCGTGCTGCCCGTGAATTTTCCCAGCTGGCACACCATCATGTCGATGGACGGCGGAAACAGCCCCGTCGCCACAAATACGTTCTTGGTGTTGCTCTGCTTCCCTGTCACGTGCTCTACGAAGAACTTGCTCGCAACTTGCACTTCGCTCTCCTTCGACAGCGTTGTCACCGAGCTCCTTGCCGCATTTTTTTCGTTCTCGCTCGTAATGCCGCGCTTGAACGGGTGGAACACGGTGACGTCGAGCGGCTGGACGAGGTGCGTTGCGTTGGGTTGAAGGCAAACCAGCAGAACTTGGCTCCGCTCGCAGCGCTCGACGGTGTCGAGGCGGACATGAGGCGAGCACTCATCACAAATGAGAAGCATGGGGCGTGGAACATAGGAAGGAACGCTGGAGGTGAAGTGGTCGATCCACTTGAGGAAAATGTTGCCGTTGATGAAGCCCTTTGCTATGGTCGTGATGGCCGCGCCGTCCACTGTGCACTCGTTCAGGATCGTCTTCGGCACGCGCATTGCAAGAGCGATGAAAAGGGGCGGCACCGCGAAGCCGCACGCTGCCACGGCAGCAACGAACGAAAGATGGGAGCTGCTCTCGGGGCTGCTCCTGCGCACGTTTGGGGAGCCGCAGATCGCGACAACGTTGCGGTTTTTTTATCGTGACTCGAAACTTGTCTCGTCCATGTTGAAGATCTGCGACGTCTGGAGCTTGTTTTCGATGAATAGCTTTGCGAGCGTGTGAAACAGCCGCCACAGATCATCGATGCCGACAGAGTCACGAGCGTGCGACACCTACTGTGCCACGCGATCAGATAGTTTGGGGTTACGCTTGCAGAAGCGCCTGTACCAGCCTGTCATTAGGTCTTTGATTAAGCGCGTACTGCCGTGAAGGCGGTGGTGAATCGAATTGGCTTTCCGTAGGATCGGCTCGCGCTTCCCTGGTGCACCGCTTCGTTGCATCCCACCGATCCACAAAACCAGGTCGTTCGGATTGGAGGTGGGAGTTTTGGCTTTGTTCCTAGCCGCTGTGCAAGCGATAGCTGTCCTACTTGGCGGAGCTTTGTGTACCCCTTCAACGTGATAGCAGGGATCTTGGTGTCCTAAGACACTGCAGCAATCTTCTCTCTTTCCATTATGTGCGTCACAGCCGCTTATTTTCCGAGAGTGCGTGGCAGCTCTACTATCCCGCCACTCAAATCGAATCAAAAAGTGGCGATATGGATCATAAAGTGGACATCAGGAGAAGCATCCAATCACCTCTCTTGATGAAAACGTCGGCTGTTGTGAATGGCTTATTCGTAGGAATGGATCAAAAACTGGCACAGATTCATGAAGTGGGCTTTTACGTTAATGGATTGATTCCAGTAGTGAGTGCAATTGAAAGCATACCTCATCATCTTTATTGTTTTAGACATGTAATGAAAAATCTCAATGGGAAACCCAACTCTTACAGCAAATACGATATGGCTTTATCGGTTTCAATCATTGAACGATATCTTGCTGATCAAAATTTTCAAGCAACAAAGAAAACCAAACGTCGTGGAAGACCGAGAAGTTCGAAGAGACGAGAGAGTCAGTAAGCTACATTGCGGCTACTTAAAGAAAAGAACAAGCAGAGACGTGAGTGACAGACTTTACTAGGGCATATGATACAAAATAGTGACATTACTAAAATCAAGTGTAAAAACTAGTTAGGCTTCTTATGCAGTGAGTACTATAATACATAAATGTGGACGGTGCTTCAATTTATGCATTCATCTACTATGATCGGAGAATGTTGATGCTAATTGTCTTTTTTACCTGTCTCAGAGGAGCTTCCGATTTACTTGCTCGCATTTGATACGAGGGCTATACCCACCAAGCTATGACAGCATCATTTCCAGCAATTCTGTTTAATGGGAGCCATCACGTTTGCATTTGCGTTATCAATCTATATTGGACTTTGCCAAAAAGAGGAGATATGCCAAAAAAGGGGGTAGATGTATCTGAATTTTACTGTTTACGATGAAACGGAATCATAAATTACAAATGTAGCAACTAGACAAATAAGTCATATAATACCAATACAATTATATATCGGAATCAATACACGCAGCACATCAGTAAGCGAATGCAATTATGAGCTCAACAGCTATACTAATTACGTAAATCCATTCTCTAAAGATTTGTTTGTTATGACCTGGGCGTTTACACTCAGAAAAACAACGAGTTCGTTTTGAACGTCCTGCATTTTTACCTTGACTCAAAATACGTCGTTCACGCTGCCTTCCAAGTAGCACTGTAGAGTTAGGTTGCTTGTGATAGTCATGTTTCTCCAATTCTTCAATCAGTAGTAACTCGATACTTTTTCTACCATAACCAGCGGCAAAGCAATCAGAATGGATCACGTCGAAAAAATCTCAAGACAGCTACAAAGTGTTGGCATGGTATTCCAAGCTGGTCCATATACATACACGAGCAGCATTCCACTTCAATGTTCGCGCGTCGCTATGGAGTTTGCTTGGGACTGATATGGGAGTCTTGTACAAAAGCTATTGAGTTGGTACTTGGTATGACATCCAAAAAAAGTCTTCTGCTCCATTTCTCGTAATTCTTCTTCAGCAAATGGTGTGACTATTCTGCCTTCGCTTTTTCACTTTTAATTACTTTTAAGAGTTAAAAGTCTTGCTACATAAACTTTTCCATAACACTGCGTAACAAATCGTGAGGATACATGTACCACATATGTATCGCTGCACCATTTTCTGACTCAACAAAATTAGTACTTCTCCATCCATACAATTTTTCCACCCCAGTGCTTGCATACAAAGCTCACTTTTCAGGCTCCTTATCCATTACGTATTGAGTGACTGGACGTATTACTTCCTCTTTCTGCCCGCTCGATTCCATGTCGATTCAGATTTTTTTCACCTTATCATTGAATTCTTTTTCGGTCGTCGAACTTTGAAGGTCAGATATCTTTGCATCTACAGCCTGAAAAATATTCTGTCGAAACTTGTGGCTTTATGTTTCCAACAATGTGACGAGTACAATAGCGAACAACAGCGTCATTAATGTTGTTCAATGCTGCATTTAAAGCTACAAATGGATTCCGTTACTGCTTAGAAGATTACGTCGTGAGCTTATCTCCTACCTCGACCACGGTCACAAAATATTGGTGTCCTTTTTATTTTCACTCCTGCCAGGCTACACTGATGTAAGAAACAATCACAATTCGACTCACTTTCTCCATGACAAAATCCAGAAGCGAGAATGATGTTTGAACCATTTCCAGTGTGCCCTACCAATATACTACCTCTGGTCCACATTAATAGGGACATTTCTATTTTCGTTTCGTCCATAATGAATGAGACATAAGTTTGTCGAATGCTGATTGGCTGACAAAAAGAAAGAAAGAAAAATCTATTTATAAGGGTATAAAATCAAGCAAGCTATTTTATGTATAAAACTCAAAGGTGTTATTTTTCCCTCCTACACGGAACGGAAGGGAGCGCTTAAATTTGGAAAGTACGTTTACTTAGGTGCTTAGTTCGCTTAACCGCTATCTAAGCCTCTACGCATTATCCCTACCTAACATGTAAAACCGTTATGTTGTTACGATCCAGCACTCTCCCTCAACATAACGTTACGTATTCCACTAAATCTATTGAGATGTTCGAGCTTTTTTGTTCGTACAGTCACCATTCTCATTGGTAAACACCACATGAAAAATATCCTCACATAACCGATTCTTTTTACGTTAATTCAAACAGTATCAGTTATTGTATTGTAAGCTCGTGAGAGCCTCTCACCAAACGAATACACGAATGCCAGCAAAGACGTCGCGCGTTCGACTCTCAGCTGAGCAGAAGCTAGCGCTGTATAGTTATCATATTCAGCACCCAGATATCTCACTGCGTACGGTCGCCACATAAGCAGGTTCAACATTCAAACTGAAGAAATCGCCTCGCCAGCGGCTGTGCTACTTCTGCCAAAGCATCCAGTTACAGAAATTGACGCCCGCTCCAATCTAAACTGAAAACACTCACCCTGTCCATTTTCTATTGCTTGAGAGAACTACCGTACGATGGATCGAGCGCTGCGAGAAGCTCAAAATGCCCGTTGTGACGTGGGAGAGAATCCGTGCGAAGTCGGAGAAAATTAGGCGCGTTCTCGTTCAAGACGCCGAGCACGCTTCGAACAGCAAGCTTAAATATGGTATTTTTGTACGGGTGGATCCAGAAGCTACAAGAACGCAACAACCTGAAAACACGTCGCATAGATAGAGAGGAAGCATCAGCGTGCACCGTAGACATTGAAAACGGGCGGGCAGAACTACAAAACATCACAAGAGAGTACAGACATCGTGATATCTTTAACATGAACGGGTCTGCCTACTTTTACTGCACTGCATCTTCGATTTCTGTGTCGCGTCAAAGCGTTGCAGGATGAAAGAATATTACGAAGAGGCTCACTATAGCAATCATAACTAAGGCAGTTGGCTCTTTCCAGGTACCGTTACTTTTTGTTGACACGGCGAAAAAGGCACGGTGTTTTGGCAACCACACGGTTGCCGAACTTGGAATAAACTAAACAAATGCAGCCAGGGGATGGATGACAACTAAAATCTCGTACTTGGCTTAGGTACTCTAACGATACGATGCGCAGTCAGGAACGTCACGTACTTCTTCTCGCTTCGCCACACCGCGTTACGGACCACTTTTCAAATGTCAAGTTGCACTTCCTGCCCTCAAACACAACAGCCCATTTGCAACCACAAGATGCCGGCAGTATCAAATCGTTCAAGAGCCAGCTGAGTAAAATCAGAGACAATTATGTGGTGGACAAACTCGACGCAATGCTGGGGCAAGTAGATGGGATCGGGGAGGAAGACATAGACAAGAGAGCCGAGCAACTCTACAACGTGAGCATCTATATGGCAATGCGCTGGGCCCAGCAAGCGTGAGTCAAGGTGACGAAAGCCACTGTTGTCAACTGTTAGAGTCACACTGAACTTCTTGCGGCAGTCATTGATCAGCTTGCTTCTGAAATGAATGATCTTAGCATTGCTCCAAAGCCAGCTAATTAACGCGATACCTCTCTCGTTTTATCCTTTTATAATTATGTTTACCTTTGAAACATTATACATTTTGGCTTTGCTTTTGCTGTTTACTATTGAAAATGGTGTGTGTATTGACTTCGTCAAGAAATCGGCAACTTGAAGTTTGTTGAAATGTGGTCCAATTTTATGTTTCCAGATTTCACTTGCTCACGTATAAAATGATGTCGGATGTCGATGTGCTTCGTTCTCCTCTTATATCCATTATTTGTTGCGATCGCAATTGCACTCTGCTTGTCCACAAAAAGTTGAATAGGTCTTTTAAATGGATGTCGTATTTCTTGCAATAACTGCTTCACCTATAAAATTTCCCGAACACACATGATCATTGCCATGTATTCAGCATCAGTTGAGCTAAGCGCAACACTTTTCTGTAGTCAGAATTTGTACACCACCGGAGTGCCATTTACCATGACCATAATGCCTGATGTCGAACGTCGATCATCACGGATGCCTCCTCAATCTGAATCACTGTAGGCTTCAATCGATAATTTGCCATTGCTACCGTTAAATTCCAAACCAAGTTCCGAGGCTGTCCTCAAATATCTGAGCTCGAATCCCTGCATTCCAATGTACCAGACATGGCTTCTTTAAGAATCGACAAAGCTCACATGCGGCAAAGGCTACGTCGGGTCTGGTGCTCATTGCAATGTAAAGAAGGGATCCAATCAAAAAACGATAGGGCTTGTTCTTCGTATGTTCGTCTTCATTGATTGCTTTTGTCAGTTTTGACTTGTGCAGGTTGGATTATAAGCAGAAGCTAACTATTCTTAGCCGAACTTCTCTACCATTCGGTTTATACCCACCTTCTGTGAGAGGTATATTACTTTGTTCTTCTTGTCATACGATACGATACTCTCATGCTTAGAATGAACTTTGCCATCTCGAGTTTCTTAACATGTCATCCAGATCGAGTCCGATGCACACGAAATTTGTCTGTTCACGACGAAGAAAAATGCACGAGTCAGACGTGCATTGCTTGAACTTGAGATCGAAGAAAACTTTTGAGATCGTTTTGTACCATACTGCTGATGCTTTCTTCAATCCATATAAACTTCGATCGAGTTTACATACTTGTCCGGTTTTGAGTTATAATCCTGGCGGTGGCCACATGTATACATCTTCTTTCAAATATCCATTGAGAAATGCTAAATCCACACCATACTGATAAATCTCTTTTCCGAGTCGAGAGCCCACACTGAAAATTTGTCTGATTGAGCTGGTGCTTGCAAATGGAGCGTCTGTTTCCCTATAGTCAACTCCAGCTGTTTGTCGAAATCCTTGCTCAAAGTCGTGCCTTATATCGCTGAACTTCACCATGTTCATCTCGCTTGATTGTAAACACTCATTTCCACCCGATCACTTTTCGACCGTTCGAAAAAGTACTTTATTAACCTTTTCAAGTTTTTTTGTTGCATTATTTTCCATACTCAACTTTCCATGTTGTCGTTTCATTCAATGATTTTGATTCAGATTCTATTGCAGCTTTCCAGTGGAGAGCTTCACCACTTTGTAATACTTCATGATATGTTGTAGGGCGTTCAATGGCTCCGTTTGCTTGTTTGGACATAAGCCGCAATCTCTTCGACTCCCGATTGTCTTCATCGTGATCGATCTACTTTCTATCTGTATACGGGATAATGGCATCGCTGAACTCACTTGCTAGTAGTGTCGGTTGTAGACGTCGAGGAACAATACTAGTGCCAAGTTTATCTGAACGCTCATCCATTTCAAAACTCCCCCTCGGCACAATACTTGTTACTAAACGGTGGCAGTGGAAAGTAAATTTGTTGAGGTGTCCTGGAACAATTTCTCGACCATGATCATCATCAACGTCCATGTCATTATCTGCGACAATTTAGAGCTGCGATGAGGATGGCTGGTGAGTTTCTTTCTTTTTGATACCTTCATGCAGGTTTGGTACAATGGCATTGTGTGGGACGTCCTCGTCGTGGTCGCATTCGATCATCGAGCCAAGATTCTGTCCGGGAGTAAAATCCACCAATTGGACGTACTACGACTTGTTCTCATCTTCAAACACAGCTGCTCGCACCACCACCAATTTGTTGTTTGTGGTATCAATTACTCGATACCCTTTTGTCATTGTTGAATATCTAACAAACACAGACGTAAATGCCTTGTCATCCAATTTTTGTCGGTTGGACTTGTCAAGATGTGCAAAACCTTTGGACTTAAAAACACAAAAGTTGCTCAAATTTGATGGAGCTTCGAAACAAACTCTGATAAGGGTCTTATTTGGCCAGGTGGAGTATGGGATGGGATTGGTGATGTACACCTCGATATGAGGTGCTTTGGCTCAGCATTGTTTATCGATACATTTCCACGGTAGCACTGATCATGCTCGCTCCATCAGTGTATGAGTTGGGCTCAGATGTTTGGTGTATAATTCCGGCATTTCTACATAAATGGTGACTTTTTGATCTATATATTCTTTTCCGTTGTTTTGGTTCGAATACTCTAGATTCTGTTATTGACTTGAATTTCAATGAATGCGTTATCCTCCACAACTTTTTCCAACACTTGGCTCTTTGATTTAATATAGCAAGCGAGTGTATCTTGAGTAATCGTCGATGAATGTTACAACCCACTTTGGGATTGCTTCTGATTTGGTCTGCAAAGGAACCATTACATCACTGTGCATAAGCTGAAGACATTCAAGTGTATTGATTGCGTGGTCTTTTGATCTTGGAAACGACTCGACATTCATTTTTCCATTGATGCATCCTTCATATAATTGATCATTATTCTAATCTTGCGTCTGACTACTAATAGTTGGTAACGTTACACTGGGAACATTCGGATAAGATCAGGACATTATTTGCATGGAAAGGTGAAAGGAGAAATATGCTACTTATGATATGGAGTAGCGATAAAGAAAATTTGGTACAGGCTTAGATTATCTTATTGAGAATTAAGCACCCACAAATATATTGTGTCCTAATATTAACAACAGGTTAACTGCCACAAATCTTGTGTTTCTCTAGCTACGAACTCTATCAAAAAAGGGTATGTTAAGAGAAGACAACTATTTCAGCAGGAAACTAAGCGCTTGAATGCAGCTGATGTGAAAGTGATTTTTGGACTATATCGACCCGGTTAAACGCCCGAGCGGGGATGACGGATCGTAGCGAATTGAAAGGTCAATGACATGAAGACGTTCACGATCATTCCAACCACGATCGGCCTAAACTTGCAGTCTGGCTAGATCAGCATGTAGTGTTGCTCAAGTATGGAACGTTTGAAAAACTTTTTCTTGAGGTCTGTCCTTGCACAACGGGTGCAATAGAGTGGGTTTTACATGAGTTCAAGATGAAGAAATGCGGAAGCGTTATGAATCATTGTTTGAGGTTCGAAGAATTGTATTTGTCAACGCAAGCAATTGGAGTGGTTTTCGACTCGGATGAGCAGCTGGTGGTATTACTTGAAAGTATGTCAAAAGCTTTTACCAGATTATCAAGATCATTGAGAATGTCCCAGGGTTGGCCATGTTACAAGCAAAGAAAATGCTTCTTCGAAAATCATAAAGCATCAATGCTAAGGAAAAGCATTGCATGACACTCGAAGCCCAGTACAAATGGCAAAGCAAAGATCGAGCTAATAGGCCGAACAAGAGCAGAGCGAAGCTCGAGTGACAGTGTTTCCGGTGCGACAAGTATGGGCCCAAACAAGCGGTTTGTTTGAAAAGTAACAAGGCCAACAGTGAAGAAGCCCATGCCTTCACCACTTTGCAAAAATATTGAGCGAATTAGTTTCTGGACAGTGACGCAAGCAGCAACACATCTTTCAGCAAAAGTGAATTTACCACTCACACGCCTCAAAGATAATTATACCGAGAACAGTTGCCAATGGAAACAAAGTTGATGCAGTAGGAGTCGGAACCGTCATTGGATGACTAAAGAATAACCGGACTATCAGAATTGATGATCTTTTGTACGTTCCCGGACCTGATCAAAAGCTACCTTCGTTTCTGCACTGGCTGGAAAACTACTCTAAGGTCTATTTCGGAATTTTACTCTCGAAATCAGAAATGACGATTGTAGGATTGTGAAAATTCCACGTTTCGGAATGTTTTCCGTTCTTGAATGCAAAAACCTGAATTCGCACACTTTAGTGAGGAGGCAGGTCAAGATAGAGACATGTAGGTGGATAATTCAAATTGACATATACCCAGGTTTGTTAATATTTCGAACGAGAGAATGCGAAACGGAGAATAATGTCACTGGGCTCAATAAAAAGCTAAAATCTGGAATGTTTGTGAGGAGCACGGAATCTGCAAATGTTGCATGAATGGAGAGTCCTCTGTGCAGCCATTGAGATCATCTGCATATGGAAAGGTGAAGACAAAAGCCTTGTTGGAAGTGGTTCACAGTGGTATCGCTGGGCCAATGCGAGTTAAGCCTCAAGATGGCGCGAGGTACATAATCACATTCATTGATAATTTTCCAATACTCAACCATGCCTGTATCATCCAGACCAAGTTTAAAGTTTTCAGTAAATTTTGTCGAATTGGAAGCACTTGTCAAAAATCAGTTCGGAAAAAGGATTCTTTGCATTTCGCACGAATCGTAAGTGTTGATACATTCCTTCTGCAAGTTCGCTCTGTTGTGATGAATATGGAACCTTGGTTTATTGTATGATTCCGGAATTTTTGCATAACTTTGCAAATTTGTCGTTGATGTATCTCCCACACTGTTCGAATGCAAAAAGAAATATGCTGGGCAGAAGCTATGAACACAGATGTGTACGTGACGAACAGAGTACCCTATGCAGCAAATCCCTCTAAAATACCATTCAAAATATGTTACGGACTGGAGCCAAGCGTTGTTCACGTAAATGTGTTTGGAGCTTACAGTTCTGAACATATAAACAAATCGCAGATCCATATTTGACAGAAAAGACCTACGAATGTATTTTTTTGGGCTATTTCGAAAATATCAAAAGTGCTTGAAATTCGGAAGCCCATCGTTTGGAAGCTCCAACAATGATAATATGTCGAAATTGTATCGTGCGACAAAGTCATTGACCGAATCAAACCTTTGGAGAACCAACATTATGATGAGGAAGACATGCCTATAAAAATATAGCATAACAGCGATGATGCGAAGGAAATCGATGAAGGGTTTGAAGACTAGGATGGAGATGCAGGTGAAGATGATCTCAACATGGATATCAATACAGAAATGAAGATGGTTCCCCGGGGAAATTGGACGATATATTGCTTCCCAGATATCCGCACCATCCGGGTTTAATCAACTTCGCGAAAGTGAGCCGTCTCATTTAATGGTGCCATAGTAAACTTAGGATGCTATTTATCTAGTGGACATAGAGGAAACTCGACCACAGAAAAGATTTCGCATTGAGGAAGAACAGGCGAATGCAGCGTTAGATTTACCATCAACATACAAAGAGACAATAGGTTCTGCAGATTCATATGAATCAAAATAGTGGAACCAGTAAGTTGCAAATATTAATTCCATTTGAGTTCACCTGTGGGCTTGCTGTCACCAAGGATTCCATACTCAGCAATAAATTGTCGACACCGCGTTTCTTAATGGGCATCTGAAGGAAGAAGGCTACATTTATCCACCCCGAGGTGTTTAAGCTCAAGCTAATGAAGTTTGTCTTCTGAAGCGAAGCTTATATGGTTTAAACAAAGCAAGCTGCAGCGACATGGTTTGAACAATATCGTGCACAAAAACGGCATATCTATTATATTGTGTGGAACGACACGAGGGATACCGAATAGGTTTCCGACATTGTAGAACAGATTCTGCATATGTGTTCGGCAACGACGGAATTCCGTAGTTTAAATCGCCTTATATGTTGACGACATGCTAATAGCTGCAAAGACATGGGAGGAGACAAAAGCGAATTCCGACAAATTGTCCAGAAAGTTCAAGCTTGAAGATCTTGAAAAAGTGAAATTCATGCTGGGCAACCAAATCGATTCTGACCGAGAGTAGCGTTCAATAAAGATCTGTCAAACTTTAAGCCTCAATAAAATTGCTCGAAAGTTCAACAAAGTTGACGCCAAGCTCGTTTGGAGCCCTAATATTCAAGGCCAACTCCTATCGACAAGCGAAGAAGGTGAAAGAATGAAGTTTCGACCTTATCGCTATTTTGTCCGCTCACTCTTGTATATTTCGATTGGAACAAGACCGGATATCGCGTTTTTAATTGGCCAACTAAGTCTACATTGAGAACGGCCTGTTGAAGACCATTGAAAGGCAGCGACATGGGTCCTGCGTTACTTGAAGTCAACAAGCGAAATGAGGATGAATTACACCGGCAGTGAGAAATATCTATACGTTTGTGCCTACATTGACGCAGTTTAGGCAAATAACAAGGAATAAGGAAGACCTGTCTCTGGAATCATGGTTATGATAAATGGTGCCCCGGCTATTTTTGAATCAAGACTTCATTGAAATGAAGCGCATAATACGGCCGAGGCAGAGTACATCGCCCTATCACTGTTTATTTATTCAGTTACATGGACAAAAAGCTTGTTATGTGAGTTGGAGGCAAAGATTCTTCAACAGATCAAATCATTCGAGGACAATTAAAGTACCACGCAATCGCAAAAAACGATATATATCAATGCCGAGCAAAACGTATTGGCATCCGTTGTCACTTTATTCGTGATCATATAAAGGATGGACAATAGTGATAAAGTATATCGAATCCAAAAATCAGCTTGCGGATTCTTTGACAGAGCCTATTTCAGCAAAGCAATTTCAGGATTTGGTTCGTCTGACAAATGTTAAGAATTGTATGTCGAGGGGGGGCATTGAAGAAAGCCTGGAGTAGTAATGTTACTTATAGTTGGTAACATACACTAAAAACATTCGCATAGGACCATGACATTACTTGCACGGAAAGATGAGATAAGATATATGCTACTTATCGTACGGAGTAGCGATGCAGAAAAATGGGTACAGCCTTAAATTACGTTATTGAGAGCTAAGGACGTACAAATATATTCAATTTCCAATTATCAACAATATCCAGGTGAATTCCATCGAAAATACTGCGACTCTCTTTGAACCAGACATCAAAATATGTCCCAGACGCGCATGCCACGGTTTTAAATCATGCTATACATTTGCTTGGGTGGCCTTTTCACTTTGAAAGTACATCGCAAGATTTATTAATCGCCACTTTTCTTGAGTAAGTCACTTTCATTTGCATGCCATGTGAGAGGGTAATCTAGACCGATGTCTTCAACATCTTGAGATCCGAGAACTCTTTATCAAACGGATTCATATGGCTTCTGGATCCACTATCCAGCAACCAATCTATGCTGGTTTTTTGTTCGATGCCACAAAAGCATGCTTACTTTCATTTGTCATCCCTGAAGCTCTCGATTTTGTCGACATTCCTATCTTTTCATGGCCATTTCTTCCAAAAGCAAAACATTACTCGGTGAGCGTATTTTTTGTACCATTTCGCCGCTAGTAATTCAGTTTATTTTGATTGGACAAATGTTTGGTTGCTTTAAAGCAAGTTCGCTAGATTCCTTTCATTATAATGATTCATATTCCTGATGAATCATTCCCTTCGCTTGCATCATATCAATGCTGGTATGTTTTCGATTACTTTGATGATTGTCTAGTAGTCGTCCGATAGTCTGCATAGTGGCAGAATTCCTTGTTCGTCACGATCCAATAACATTCCCAATACCTGCCATCTTTATACAAATTTCTTTGAATTTTATAAAAGGTTGTAGCACATTTCTCCCTTGTTCATTCTGAAGTCATGGACCTTTCATCTCAGTTAAAAATGATTGTGCGTGTTCCCCCTAACCAAAAACTTTTGCAATATTTCCCATTCTTGGGCTGTACTTGTACTCAAGCGAATCGTGGACTGGAACTGAGAACCGATCATCGTCACTGTTATTGCGAATGCTCTAACATTATTGCCCTTTCACAATTCGAATACCGGATCGTCCTCACTTGGTAGCTGCAATGCGCCGACATATTATTGGAGGTTATTTTTCGCGAGCTCATTCGAGCATTGAATTTCCATTCGAATTAGTTATATTTGCCGAAATATTCGTGTCGTTCCATTGAGCACGGGCTCATTGCCCTCTTTTCTTCCCTTCTAAAATGTAACGGGAGAGTGCTCTAATTTGCGAAGTACATTTATTGGAGATCGTTTGTTTGCTTAACCGCTATTTCAGGCCTTTCTGAAGTATACCTACTTAATATGTAAAATCGGCATGTTTTGAGATCCAACAATACCGTGTTTTTAGATTGTGGTTGTAGAACTGATATCGTTCACTTTTCGGGTCAACGAGAGTATTGTCCGTACTCCCTCATATTTAGAATTTTGTTCTCAATTATGAAAAGATCATTCCCGTTGGCAGTCAAGTTAGATAGTGCTCATGTCTGTGTTTCCAATCTACCATATTGTATTCATTCTTACAGGCTCTCAATCTTACTCGACACCGTCACTGCAATTTCAATGACATCCTATAAACACTTGATTATTTCTCCCGATTTGATAATCTTTGCGATGGCTTAGGTTCAGACTTTCAAACCATTGATTACAGGAAGCGCTTATTTTCAGTTAGCGATTCTGAGGGTTTGTATAGTATCGATATATATTTGCAGAGCATGTCTTCTTTAACGGGGCCTAGCAAACCTTTACTTTCATTTTCTAATGAGTCAATAAATCAATGCTGCAGGCTCGCATTCATTACAAAAGCAATTATAAAGTACGTATTCCAAATCATTGAAGCCGCCAATTTGTTGACTAATCGATGCTGGCACATACAACTTTGCTTTCCATGTCGAAGTTTTTATGGATAGGAGCATAATTTAGTGACGTTCGATTTTCTTCTGAGACGTGTTGCCTATTCGTTTGTCCTATAGATGAAATGCAAGTATTAGGTGATTCTAAAGCAAGAAAAGCACAGTTACAATCTTGTGTTTCCTTATTAAACTCAAAGGCTCGGTTCCAAAAACACGAAGAGCGTATAAACTACCTATATTATACACTTAAAAGTTGGACAAAATTTCATGTTCAACGCTCACGATTAAAGTCGGCAATAAATTAAGTTTGACGCTTTCATGTTATTCCAAACCCTCAAGCATTAAAGTAATATCCAGATCATAACATAGTATCTGAGCTGAAAGACAAACACAATAATGATTTATCCAGAACAAGCACCCCGGCTAGCTAGCTCTGCATGGCGTTTTTCAACGCAATACTTTTTTTTGCCAATGACATATATCACATTGAGATATATGGATTTATAGAAATAGATTAGACTTTAAAAGGGAATGGAGGCGCCTCCTGGAGCCTAACGGATTCACCCAATCCGAATATGTACTCATGCCGATTCGTGTGAATGGGGAACGCAGCGTTAAAATATTTCCCAAGCACTTCAAGCCTGAGCTTCGAGATACTAAAAAATTAGACGATCGTCACCAGTCCATGCTTCAACTACCGCCTTTATTCAATTGATTCTTCTCGGCGTCAATCAGAATTAAGCGAGGCCTGCATGACTTTGATATAGTTTTTGCCGGATGGAACTGCACGGTTTGTATCTGGCTAATTTGGAAGGAAGAAAAATGTCATCTACAACCGAGTGTGGAACGCTTACGTAATGACCAGTGGAAACCGAATTCTAAATCTCTGGATTATTACGCGTGCAAACGAATGGCTACTAAAGCGAAGTACTTTTTCGTGAGGACAGCGGAAAGTTTCGGCCCTTTTGTATTCCTTCGAGATATACTGTATAAAGTATCTTCAGAATGAACCTCTCTGTGCGTAGTCTCAAAGGCACAAAGATCAAGTTTGTCGATGTGAGATTTGCCGATCGGCAAATCTCAGACGGACCAGATTTGTCTTGATATTCAGCGGAAAAACAAAGTACCGATAGTAGCATGTGAGGTGGTCGAGTCGGAGATCCAAAGTCAAGGTTACCTTATAACTGCATCCGGCTTTTACTGCCAGGTCGACAAGTCTCACCCTAATATGAGTCATTTACATATTGTAACGATAACCTTAGATGGGAAAACCACCATGGACATCATCCCGAAGAGCGCAGTTCTAAGATTCATTCATGATAGTCCTGCCTATCTCGGATTGAGAGAGAATGATAACTGGGTGCTAGGCCCTACCTTTTTGTAGGGTGATTCAATCATTTAAGATTGAGTGGGTCAACACACGAAGTATTACATCTTCCCTTGAGAATAACGCCTGCTAGAGAATATTGAAGACGACCAAGAATTTCCCGGCCAAAGAGAAAACTAACAATCGCTTCTTTCAAAAGAAAAATAAAGAAGTAAACAATCGTTTTATTAGCGTTGCTCCATTCTGCCGAGCGAGATATACCAGCATTGCAATGAGGGCTTAGCTCACTTCGTTTGTCGGTTACGATTAATACACAATATACATTACAAACTCTCGTTGTAATCGTTCAAGCTTTCTTGTGCTCTAGCACCACCTATGTGGTGGTGAACAAGAGTTTTGCTTTGGTGAGGTTTGAGTAACAATTTTTGAATTCTGCGTAAAAGTGAAGTTTAGAGCTTTCACTGAGCAAAGAGATCGAGAAATCAAGCACCACCTTTCTCCTCTACTACCTGGTCCATTCTTACGGGACGAGCGTGTTGTAATATCACTTGGTAAAATTGAAAGTAAATATATTTTAGGTCCTTAGTTCACTAGTAGCTAATCTAAGCCTATACCAAAATTTTTCTATAGCGTTTGTAACATCATATCTTACGTTCTCTTTCCAGGTATGGAATGTTCTGATATTCTCAGAACATTCTTGGGGATAGAGTGGAAACATCTGATGCTAAAAGTTTTGTTTCACAATCGCGACAGTAGCGCGTTCGTCACCCAATCTGTTTCTCGTTTGCGACTTTGCGACTTTGATCGTGAAAAATATTTAAGGTGTCCCCTAAGATAGTGATTCGCAAGGAAAGGCCGTCGCTTATCACATCTGATAGCCCTTTCTTAGGCCATACCATTCGCATCATCCACTTAACTAGCACTTGACTGGTGCGAGCACCAATTCAGTCCATGTAGCAGCGCTACTATCACGACGCCTTCCACCCAGTCTAGATGACCAGAAAACATGAAACCATAGAAAATACCCGTTTTTATTATCGCAGAACTTTGCCACTTTGTCTCCAAAAATATTTCTTGTCAGAACATACGAGTCTGAGTCGACTACTATGAATATGCACTTCGAATGTAATCGCTACGCCTTTTCTTGATAATGAGATTTTGCCCCGGCTTTATCAGTTTAGTGCGTGAATGAATGTTTTTCGAAGGAGGGATATTCACAGCGCTGAAGCCTTCGCTAAAAGATATCTTCAGTTGCAATCCATGTCGCCAAATCCGCTCCATTGAATGTATTGATGGCAAGTTCATGGTTTGATATAATTAAGCATAATACAAACAAAAGAATTTGTGAGCTGTAGATTACATCATAGGGCGCAATCATTCGAGTGTCAGACACTAAACGATACTTGCATAAAAATGTCCATTGATTAGGCACCACAAACTTGCTATCAATCGAACTCTTGAGTTCGTGAGAACGTCGAAAGTCAGAGCTGCGATCTCATTGACAAAATAATGTGGTCTATTTTTTGGATTGCCGATATGTACTACCCTGTCTTTATTGCCCATTCAGAAAAGCACAAAACGAGATAAAACCGAGGTGTTCAAAGATTTAACATTCTCAACATTAAGCAGAAGAATACATAATCAATACTTCTTGTAAGTGTAATCCAGAATAAAAATATGAAAATAATCGCGGCTCGATTTCATGGATGAGAGATGCGATAGAAACAAAACCTTGTCATTGCTTGTGGATCATAAAATAACTAAGCATTTTCAAAGTCAGTGTCAAATTACACCAGGTAAGGTGTTTGCGGGCGTAAGCTAACCAAGGTCTCCTTGTCGAACCGTACTAGTTGCGCTACTTGAGAGGATACTCGGGCTTTGCGGAATAGCAGTTACGATTGCTGCTGGTTTGGCCTTGCTGTGAGGAGTTGTCGCACATTTGAGCTGTTCAGAGCTCTCAATCTTTGTGCATTTGCGAAAGGTGCTGTTTTTCTGCAAGTGGATGATAATGATTGACGGTTCACTAGTCAAGATCCAAACCGTCAAATCAGCTGGTCATGCCTGCATTAACTTCAAAGTGAAATTCATACGTCAGGTAGCTTGCTCTGGTTGGAAAAGAGGGTATCAATTCAATAAATTGGATCAGAACAATATAATCCTGTAATTTGAAAAATGTGATATTGAAAATGAGAGAGATAAATTAAAAAAAAAGCATGCGCCATCGTATGGTTTATGCTGTTTTCAAGTTGCAAAGTAAATTTATTACTAGTTCCTTAGTTCTCAATTTGGTAATGTCAGCCTATACCAAATTCTTCATATCGCTACTTTATACCATTAGTAACACATTTCTTTATCACCTTTCTGCGCAAGTAATATTCTGATCTTATCCGACTGTTCTGATCTTTTTCGATGTCCTGATCTTTTCCGATTGTTCTGATCTGTTTCGAATGTTCTGATCTTATCCTACTGCTGTGACCTTATCCGAATACCCTCAGTGAAAGGTTACCAACTATACGTAACATTACTTACTGCAGGCTTTCTCCAACAGTTTAGAGGCGTCAACGAATATACTCCCAAAATTTATCAAAATGGTCCAGACTTGGTCAGAGTCTTTCACAATATGCTGCAATTTGCATCTCTATTGTTTACTACGCAATCATGTTTGACACTCTTCTGTTGAAGAGCGTCGGAATGAAGACGTCCTTATCCTATAATCCCAATAGGTTTCATGATTGAACACTATGGATAAGGCATTGAATATAACTGCGTGGCAATTTCCCATTAGCCTTACTTCGTACAACATTAATGAGGAAAATTGTCGCGATTGTGAAACATAACGTTTAGTGCGAGATGTTTACACGCTATCTCCTAAGAATGTCTGAAGAACATCAAAACATTGCTTACGCGGAAAGAAAACGTGTGTCACGATGTTACAAACGGTATAGAAAATGCATAGATAAATTTCGGTATAGGCTTAGATGATCTGAATAGTGAACTAAGAAACTAAAGTATATTCACTTTCTATTTTACCAGCTGATATTACAACAAAAAGTCTATGTATGTTTGTCGGTGTTGTGATCAGTTTCGACTGTATGACGCCAAGCTGTTATTGCAAAAAGCACAGTAGAATGACAAACTCACCCCCAAAGAATTAGCAGTGCTTTTGCTCCTACATGCAACCCAATACGAAGACTTCCTCGTTGTACATAAGAATTGTGACGGTCAATATCAAAAAGCTTAAAAATGTGACACCTATTTTGGACAATAGTTGTCAAATATGCTCAAGCTAAACCAGAGTATTGAAGTGGAAGTTTAGTCTCCCGCAGGTATGTCAAGTTTATCCGAATCCATACCATGATATATAGTAGTGTGGAGGGAGCATGAACCGTATAGCTTTCCTTCCACAGCTCACGAAAAAAATAATTCAGAAG
Source organism: Albugo laibachii (assembly GCA_902706625.1). Classification (NCBI taxonomy): domain Eukaryota; phylum Oomycota; class Peronosporomycetes; order Albuginales; family Albuginaceae; genus Albugo; species Albugo laibachii. The sequence goes on along the minus strand of CACSLJ010000015.1, from coordinate 22,863 downwards.
CAATTCCTAAAATCGCCTACAATACTCCCAAAATTTGCTCGAGGTAACACTTACCTGACTTTGGCTCTATTCGTAAAGAGGAACCACTTCAAAGGTCATTTATAGGTCGAAATACCTTCTCGATTGGGTTGAGCTTCGGGTAGTACAGGGCCAGCTTCAATGGGCGTAGCAGCAAACCAATCATCGCACGTGGTATCCTCGACGCTTATATGGCATGGTGCGTGGTCTAGCCCAAGCACGATTTCATGAAATCGTAGGACTTCACAATGTGACGTAGTACATTCCGCGCCAAGATAAATCACCTAGCCGTGTTTTGGCTGTAACGTTTTCAATTGTTGGAATTAGGAGCTGCCGTTTAAATATGTAATGTAAAAGTATACAAAAATTATTAAAAAATAACACCCCTGAATTCATAAATTAACGCACCCTTATTGGAGCTCCCCCTATAATTTTTATGATCACATTTCACGAATTATATAATCATATCAGATCAAGACGGTGTACTGACTTGAAACCCCGTTGCCCAACCAAAGCATGCTTCCTCCTCTTATACGCATGTAGTCCACCTCTGCAGAGCTCATCCAGAGTGTTCAGAATTTTGCTCATTCTGAAGGATACTCTGTTTTCAAAAGGCGCACTAATGGAAATACTCGATTTTGGTTGAAATGTGACAGAGGTGGCGTACATCAGGAAAGCCGAATCAGAAATGAGCGGAAATCATATACTGAACGTCGTGTATGTCCCTCTGAACTATACGCAAGGATGAACAAAAGAGCTGGAGGTCAGTGGATCTTGACTGTTAGAAACCTCAATCATAATCATCCACCTGCAGAGGAAATAGCATCCCTTGCTACTAACTGCACGAAAATTGCCAGCTCAAACTAGGGCAAATGTGGAACAACTCCTTACAGTAGGGATCAAAACCAACAGCAGTCTAATCTGCTATTCGGCAAAACCCTGGTATCCTCTCAAATAGCGTTACCATTTACAGTGAAGGAGTTGCAATTCGAAAAAGTGACCTTGGTGGACGTGCACCCATAGCTGCCTTACTGGATGAAATTCGACACTCTGACTTCCAACATGCTAATATTTGCGATGATACACAAGCAATCACAAGGTTCTTTTTTTCGCATCCTACATCCGTCAAATTGAGCCACAATTATCCCCATGTCTTTCTTTTGGCTTGGACTTACAAAACAAATTGATATCGTATGTCTCTGTTGCATGTCGTGGGTGTCACATCTTCAAACACGTCGTTTTCATCCTGCTTTGTTTTTTTGAAGGAGAAAAAAGAAGCAGATAATATATGGGCACTTCAGAAAATCAAATCAGATGTGTTTGCCAATGAGATTGCACCTGTAACAATGGTCACAGATAGGAAGCTTGCGATCATGAATGCAATTAGGCGAGTCTTTCCAGAATCAAAAAACTCTTCACTATATGAGGCATTTTGACAAAAATCTGGCTTCATAATTCAAACAAGGTTTCTCAGTAGATGAATGGACGGGCTTCATGGAAGATTGGAATGAAGTTATCAAAATGGGAAGCGTGAGTAATTTCGATGAAAGATGGAAGAACTTGAGCGAAAATATGAAATCATTCTAATGTCATAAAGTAATTGAAAAACACATGGGACCCGTTAGAGAAGCATTTTGTCACTGCCTGGACTTCAAAGTGCCTCCACCTTGGAAATATCAACACATCTAGGGTGGAAGTGTTGAACCTGATGTCCCTGACCAGTGTGGAACACATCAGTTTAAACAATTTGCAGCTATTGGACAATAAATCAATGGCTGTGGGCGTCTAGTACGAAAAAGGCTTAGATTAGCTAATATAGTGAACTAAGGACCTTCTACATTTGATATACTGACTTTCCAAATCTTTTCCAAGTGCTCAAAAGGAAGGACTCATGCAGCTTTGAAGCGATGGTTGAAGGTCTCAACATTGGATTTACAACAGGTTCACAAAAAAATAAAAGAATTTGTTGAACACCAAGAAATGGAGTTGCGAATAAAAATCGGTGATGAAAAAACTAGGCAATGGCTTGACTTGGATGGGCAATTTTATGATCAAGTTATAATAAAGTATAGCGATTTGTATTGATGAAAGTGTACCATATGATATGCACGGGATTAGAAGATATTAGTGCAATATGTCGGGGCCAAATCAAAGCAACTCTTGGTTTACCATGTTCTCGCCAACTTCTTGCTCGTATAGCTTTACATGACACTTTGCAGTTGAATGACTTTCATCCGCAGTGGAATCTTGATCCACTTCCTCCAATACTCTTCCCCCTCTTGCCCTCTGATCAAGTAGAAGAAGAAAAAGCTCCATCTTCTGGTTTCGTTACTCTCTTGAACAGTGTTGCTGAAGTTTATCCAACATTAGGTCCAAACCAGCAAGCTGAACCAGTGAATGTATTGATGAAACTAGCTTATCAAAGGTTTCGGGCTCCCAATGAGCCTCAAATACAGCGAACAAGAGGGCGACCACCTGGTGCCATGAACTAAACTCATTCTCAATCATCAACCAGAAGAGAACCGTCGTTGCATGAAGTTGTTCACAGAAAATGTAGTAAAAGATGAAGCCAAACAGTAAACGAGATATCATGAAAGCAAATAACTGCCACTTTATCTGGTTAACCTTCTATCTTAATTTTTCGAAGGAAGAATAGTGAAGTTGACTCTACAATTCCTACATCATCCCACGGAAGTTGGATTGAATATATAAATCTTGCATTTAGGGCTTATATAAATGTGTGTACATCATGTCGTACTTCAATTTGTCGATTTTGCACTTTGAATTCCTCTAATTACACTAACACTGCCCTATTTTTTGAATGGAAGTGCCACTGTCTCGATATAAATAATTGTATAATTCGTGAAATGCGATCATAAAAATTGTAGGGGGAGCTCTAATAAGGGTGCGTCAATTTATGAATTCAGGGGTGTTATTTTTTAATAATTTTTGTATACTTTTACATTACATATTTAAACGGCAGCTCCTAATTCCAACAATTGAAAACGTTACAGCCAAAACACGGCTAGGTGATTTATCTTGGCGCGGAATGTACTACGTCACATTGTGAAGTCCTACGATTTCATGAAATCGTGCTTGGGCTAGACCACGCACCATGCCATATAAGCGTCGAGGATACCACGTGCGATGATTGGTTTGCTGCTACGCCCATTGAAGCTGGCCCTGTACTACCCGAAGCTCAACCCAATCGAGAAGGTATTTCGACCTATAAATGACCTTTGAAGTGGTTCCTCTTTACGAATAGAGCCAAAGTCAGGTAAGTGTTACCTCGAGCAAATTTTGGGAGTATTGTAGGCGATTTTAGGAATTGCTTCTGAATTATTTTTTTCGTGAGCTGTGGAAGGAAAGCTATACGGTTCATGCTCCCTCCACACTACTATATATCATGGTATGGATTCGGATAAACTTGACATACCTGCGGGAGACTAAACTTCCACTTCAATACTCTGGTTTAGCTTGAGCATATTTGACAACTATTGTCCAAAATAGGTGTCACATTTTTAAGCTTTTTGATATTGACCGTCACAATTCTTATGTACAACGAGGAAGTCTTCGTATTGGGTTGCATGTAGGAGCAAAAGCACTGCTAATTCTTTGGGGGTGAGTTTGTCATTCTACTGTGCTTTTTGCAATAACAGCTTGGCGTCATACAGTCGAAACTGATCACAACACCGACAAACATACATAGACTTTTTGTTGTAATATCAGCTGGTAAAATAGAAAGTGAATATACTTTAGTTTCTTAGTTCACTATTCAGATCATCTAAGCCTATACCGAAATTTATCTATGCATTTTCTATACCGTTTGTAACATCGTGACACACGTTTTCTTTCCGCGTAAGCAATGTTTTGATGTTCTTCAGACATTCTTAGGAGATAGCGTGTAAACATCTCGCACTAAACGTTATGTTTCACAATCGCGACAATTTTCCTCATTAATGTTGTACGAAGTAAGGCTAATGGGAAATTGCCACGCAGTTATATTCAATGCCTTATCCATAGTGTTCAATCATGAAACCTATTGGGATTATAGGATAAGGACGTCTTCATTCCGACGCTCTTCAACAGAAGAGTGTCAAACATGATTGCGTAGTAAACAATAGAGATGCAAATTGCAGCATATTGTGAAAGACTCTGACCAAGTCTGGACCATTTTGATAAATTTTGGGAGTATATTCGTTGACGCCTCTAAACTGTTGGAGAAAGCCTGCAGTAAGTAATGTTACGTATAGTTGGTAACCTTTCACTGAGGGTATTCGGATAAGGTCACAGCAGTAGGATAAGATCAGAACATTCGAAACAGATCAGAACAATCGGAAAAGATCAGGACATCGAAAAAGATCAGAACAGTCGGATAAGATCAGAATATTACTTGCGCAGAAAGGTGATAAAGAAATGTGTTACTAATGGTATAAAGTAGCGATATGAAGAATTTGGTATAGGCTGACATTACCAAATTGAGAACTAAGGAACTAGTAATAAATTTACTTTGCAACTTGAAAACAGCATAAACCATACGATGGCGCATGCTTTTTTTTTAATTTATCTCTCTCATTTTCAATATCACATTTTTCAAATTACAGGATTATATTGTTCTGATCCAATTTATTGAATTGATACCCTCTTTTCCAACCAGAGCAAGCTACCTGACGTATGAATTTCACTTTGAAGTTAATGCAGGCATGACCAGCTGATTTGACGGTTTGGATCTTGACTAGTGAACCGTCAATCATTATCATCCACTTGCAGAAAAACAGCACCTTTCGCAAATGCACAAAGATTGAGAGCTCTGAACAGCTCAAATGTGCGACAACTCCTCACAGCAAGGCCAAACCAGCAGCAATCGTAACTGCTATTCCGCAAAGCCCGAGTATCCTCTCAAGTAGCGCAACTAGTACGGTTCGACAAGGAGACCTTGGTTAGCTTACGCCCGCAAACACCTTACCTGGTGTAATTTGACACTGACTTTGAAAATGCTTAGTTATTTTATGATCCACAAGCAATGACAAGGTTTTGTTTCTATCGCATCTCTCATCCATGAAATCGAGCCGCGATTATTTTCATATTTTTATTCTGGATTACACTTACAAGAAGTATTGATTATGTATTCTTCTGCTTAATGTTGAGAATGTTAAATCTTTGAACACCTCGGTTTTATCTCGTTTTGTGCTTTTCTGAATGGGCAATAAAGACAGGGTAGTACATATCGGCAATCCAAAAAATAGACCACATTATTTTGTCAATGAGATCGCAGCTCTGACTTTCGACGTTCTCACGAACTCAAGAGTTCGATTGATAGCAAGTTTGTGGTGCCTAATCAATGGACATTTTTATGCAAGTATCGTTTAGTGTCTGACACTCGAATGATTGCGCCCTATGATGTAATCTACAGCTCACAAATTCTTTTGTTTGTATTATGCTTAATTATATCAAACCATGAACTTGCCATCAATACATTCAATGGAGCGGATTTGGCGACATGGATTGCAACTGAAGATATCTTTTAGCGAAGGCTTCAGCGCTGTGAATATCCCTCCTTCGAAAAACATTCATTCACGCACTAAACTGATAAAGCCGGGGCAAAATCTCATTATCAAGAAAAGGCGTAGCGATTACATTCGAAGTGCATATTCATAGTAGTCGACTCAGACTCGTATGTTCTGACAAGAAATATTTTTGGAGACAAAGTGGCAAAGTTCTGCGATAATAAAAACGGGTATTTTCTATGGTTTCATGTTTTCTGGTCATCTAGACTGGGTGGAAGGCGTCGTGATAGTAGCGCTGCTACATGGACTGAATTGGTGCTCGCACCAGTCAAGTGCTAGTTAAGTGGATGATGCGAATGGTATGGCCTAAGAAAGGGCTATCAGATGTGATAAGCGACGGCCTTTCCTTGCGAATCACTATCTTAGGGGACACCTTAAATATTTTTCACGATCAAAGTCGCAAAGTCGCAAACGAGAAACAGATTGGGTGACGAACGCGCTACTGTCGCGATTGTGAAACAAAACTTTTAGCATCAGATGTTTCCACTCTATCCCCAAGAATGTTCTGAGAATATCAGAACATTCCATACCTGGAAAGAGAACGTAAGATATGATGTTACAAACGCTATAGAAAAATTTTGGTATAGGCTTAGATTAGCTACTAGTGAACTAAGGACCTAAAATATATTTACTTTCAATTTTACCAAGTGATATTACAACACGCTCGTCCCGTAAGAATGGACCAGGTAGTAGAGGAGAAAGGTGGTGCTTGATTTCTCGATCTCTTTGCTCAGTGAAAGCTCTAAACTTCACTTTTACGCAGAATTCAAAAATTGTTACTCAAACCTCACCAAAGCAAAACTCTTGTTCACCACCACATAGGTGGTGCTAGAGCACAAGAAAGCTTGAACGATTACAACGAGAGTTTGTAATGTATATTGTGTATTAATCGTAACCGACAAACGAAGTGAGCTAAGCCCTCATTGCAATGCTGGTATATCTCGCTCGGCAGAATGGAGCAACGCTAATAAAACGATTGTTTACTTCTTTATTTTTCTTTTGAAAGAAGCGATTGTTAGTTTTCTCTTTGGCCGGGAAATTCTTGGTCGTCTTCAATATTCTCTAGCAGGCGTTATTCTCAAGGGAAGATGTAATACTTCGTGTGTTGACCCACTCAATCTTAAATGATTGAATCACCCTACAAAAAGGTAGGGCCTAGCACCCAGTTATCATTCTCTCTCAATCCGAGATAGGCAGGACTATCATGAATGAATCTTAGAACTGCGCTCTTCGGGATGATGTCCATGGTGGTTTTCCCATCTAAGGTTATCGTTACAATATGTAAATGACTCATATTAGGGTGAGACTTGTCGACCTGGCAGTAAAAGCCGGATGCAGTTATAAGGTAACCTTGACTTTGGATCTCCGACTCGACCACCTCACATGCTACTATCGGTACTTTGTTTTTCCGCTGAATATCAAGACAAATCTGGTCCGTCTGAGATTTGCCGATCGGCAAATCTCACATCGACAAACTTGATCTTTGTGCCTTTGAGACTACGCACAGAGAGGTTCATTCTGAAGATACTTTATACAGTATATCTCGAAGGAATACAAAAGGGCCGAAACTTTCCGCTGTCCTCACGAAAAAGTACTTCGCTTTAGTAGCCATTCGTTTGCACGCGTAATAATCCAGAGATTTAGAATTCGGTTTCCACTGGTCATTACGTAAGCGTTCCACACTCGGTTGTAGATGACATTTTTCTTCCTTCCAAATTAGCCAGATACAAACCGTGCAGTTCCATCCGGCAAAAACTATATCAAAGTCATGCAGGCCTCGCTTAATTCTGATTGACGCCGAGAAGAATCAATTGAATAAAGGCGGTAGTTGAAGCATGGACTGGTGACGATCGTCTAATTTTTTAGTATCTCGAAGCTCAGGCTTGAAGTGCTTGGGAAATATTTTAACGCTGCGTTCCCCATTCACACGAATCGGCATGAGTACATATTCGGATTGGGTGAATCCGTTAGGCTCCAGGAGGCGCCTCCATTCCCTTTTAAAGTCTAATCTATTTCTATAAATCCATATATCTCAATGTGATATATGTCATTGGCAAAAAAAAGTATTGCGTTGAAAAACGCCATGCAGAGCTAGCTAGCCGGGGTGCTTGTTCTGGATAAATCATTATTGTGTTTGTCTTTCAGCTCAGATACTATGTTATGATCTGGATATTACTTTAATGCTTGAGGGTTTGGAATAACATGAAAGCGTCAAACTTAATTTATTGCCGACTTTAATCGTGAGCGTTGAACATGAAATTTTGTCCAACTTTTAAGTGTATAATATAGGTAGTTTATACGCTCTTCGTGTTTTTGGAACCGAGCCTTTGAGTTTAATAAGGAAACACAAGATTGTAACTGTGCTTTTCTTGCTTTAGAATCACCTAATACTTGCATTTCATCTATAGGACAAACGAATAGGCAACACGTCTCAGAAGAAAATCGAACGTCACTAAATTATGCTCCTATCCATAAAAACTTCGACATGGAAAGCAAAGTTGTATGTGCCAGCATCGATTAGTCAACAAATTGGCGGCTTCAATGATTTGGAATACGTACTTTATAATTGCTTTTGTAATGAATGCGAGCCTGCAGCATTGATTTATTGACTCATTAGAAAATGAAAGTAAAGGTTTGCTAGGCCCCGTTAAAGAAGACATGCTCTGCAAATATATATCGATACTATACAAACCCTCAGAATCGCTAACTGAAAATAAGCGCTTCCTGTAATCAATGGTTTGAAAGTCTGAACCTAAGCCATCGCAAAGATTATCAAATCGGGAGAAATAATCAAGTGTTTATAGGATGTCATTGAAATTGCAGTGACGGTGTCGAGTAAGATTGAGAGCCTGTAAGAATGAATACAATATGGTAGATTGGAAACACAGACATGAGCACTATCTAACTTGACTGCCAACGGGAATGATCTTTTCATAATTGAGAACAAAATTCTAAATATGAGGGAGTACGGACAATACTCTCGTTGACCCGAAAAGTGAACGATATCAGTTCTACAACCACAATCTAAAAACACGGTATTGTTGGATCTCAAAACATGCCGATTTTACATATTAAGTAGGTATACTTCAGAAAGGCCTGAAATAGCGGTTAAGCAAACAAACGATCTCCAATAAATGTACTTCGCAAATTAGAGCACTCTCCCGTTACATTTTAGAAGGGAAGAAAAGAGGGCAATGAGCCCGTGCTCAATGGAACGACACGAATATTTCGGCAAATATAACTAATTCGAATGGAAATTCAATGCTCGAATGAGCTCGCGAAAAATAACCTCCAATAATATGTCGGCGCATTGCAGCTACCAAGTGAGGACGATCCGGTATTCGAATTGTGAAAGGGCAATAATGTTAGAGCATTCGCAATAACAGTGACGATGATCGGTTCTCAGTTCCAGTCCACGATTCGCTTGAGTACAAGTACAGCCCAAGAATGGGAAATATTGCAAAAGTTTTTGGTTAGGGGGAACACGCACAATCATTTTTAACTGAGATGAAAGGTCCATGACTTCAGAATGAACAAGGGAGAAATGTGCTACAACCTTTTATAAAATTCAAAGAAATTTGTATAAAGATGGCAGGTATTGGGAATGTTATTGGATCGTGACGAACAAGGAATTCTGCCACTATGCAGACTATCGGACGACTACTAGACAATCATCAAAGTAATCGAAAACATACCAGCATTGATATGATGCAAGCGAAGGGAATGATTCATCAGGAATATGAATCATTATAATGAAAGGAATCTAGCGAACTTGCTTTAAAGCAACCAAACATTTGTCCAATCAAAATAAACTGAATTACTAGCGGCGAAATGGTACAAAAAATACGCTCACCGAGTAATGTTTTGCTTTTGGAAGAAATGGCCATGAAAAGATAGGAATGTCGACAAAATCGAGAGCTTCAGGGATGACAAATGAAAGTAAGCATGCTTTTGTGGCATCGAACAAAAAACCAGCATAGATTGGTTGCTGGATAGTGGATCCAGAAGCCATATGAATCCGTTTGATAAAGAGTTCTCGGATCTCAAGATGTTGAAGACATCGGTCTAGATTACCCTCTCACATGGCATGCAAATGAAAGTGACTTACTCAAGAAAAGTGGCGATTAATAAATCTTGCGATGTACTTTCAAAGTGAAAAGGCCACCCAAGCAAATGTATAGCATGATTTAAAACCGTGGCATGCGCGTCTGGGACATATTTTGATGTCTGGTTCAAAGAGAGTCGCAGTATTTTCGATGGAATTCACCTGGATATTGTTGATAATTGGAAATTGAATATATTTGTACGTCCTTAGCTCTCAATAACGTAATTTAAGGCTGTACCCATTTTTCTGCATCGCTACTCCGTACGATAAGTAGCATATATCTTATCTCATCTTTCCGTGCAAGTAATGTCATGGTCCTATGCGAATGTTTTTAGTGTATGTTACCAACTATAAGTAACATTACTACTCCAGGCTTTCTTCAATGCCCCCCCTCGACATACAATTCTTAACATTTGTCAGACGAACCAAATCCTGAAATTGCTTTGCTGAAATAGGCTCTGTCAAAGAATCCGCAAGCTGATTTTTGGATTCGATATACTTTATCACTATTGTCCATCCTTTATATGATCACGAATAAAGTGACAACGGATGCCAATACGTTTTGCTCGGCATTGATATATATCGTTTTTTGCGATTGCGTGGTACTTTAATTGTCCTCGAATGATTTGATCTGTTGAAGAATCTTTGCCTCCAACTCACATAACAAGCTTTTTGTCCATGTAACTGAATAAATAAACAGTGATAGGGCGATGTACTCTGCCTCGGCCGTATTATGCGCTTCATTTCAATGAAGTCTTGATTCAAAAATAGCCGGGGCACCATTTATCATAACCATGATTCCAGAGACAGGTCTTCCTTATTCCTTGTTATTTGCCTAAACTGCGTCAATGTAGGCACAAACGTATAGATATTTCTCACTGCCGGTGTAATTCATCCTCATTTCGCTTGTTGACTTCAAGTAACGCAGGACCCATGTCGCTGCCTTTCAATGGTCTTCAACAGGCCGTTCTCAATGTAGACTTAGTTGGCCAATTAAAAACGCGATATCCGGTCTTGTTCCAATCGAAATATACAAGAGTGAGCGGACAAAATAGCGATAAGGTCGAAACTTCATTCTTTCACCTTCTTCGCTTGTCGATAGGAGTTGGCCTTGAATATTAGGGCTCCAAACGAGCTTGGCGTCAACTTTGTTGAACTTTCGAGCAATTTTATTGAGGCTTAAAGTTTGACAGATCTTTATTGAACGCTACTCTCGGTCAGAATCGATTTGGTTGCCCAGCATGAATTTCACTTTTTCAAGATCTTCAAGCTTGAACTTTCTGGACAATTTGTCGGAATTCGCTTTTGTCTCCTCCCATGTCTTTGCAGCTATTAGCATGTCGTCAACATATAAGGCGATTTAAACTACGGAATTCCGTCGTTGCCGAACACATATGCAGAATCTGTTCTACAATGTCGGAAACCTATTCGGTATCCCTCGTGTCGTTCCACACAATATAATAGATATGCCGTTTTTGTGCACGATATTGTTCAAACCATGTCGCTGCAGCTTGCTTTGTTTAAACCATATAAGCTTCGCTTCAGAAGACAAACTTCATTAGCTTGAGCTTAAACACCTCGGGGTGGATAAATGTAGCCTTCTTCCTTCAGATGCCCATTAAGAAACGCGGTGTCGACAATTTATTGCTGAGTATGGAATCCTTGGTGACAGCAAGCCCACAGGTGAACTCAAATGGAATTAATATTTGCAACTTACTGGTTCCACTATTTTGATTCATATGAATCTGCAGAACCTATTGTCTCTTTGTATGTTGATGGTAAATCTAACGCTGCATTCGCCTGTTCTTCCTCAATGCGAAATCTTTTCTGTGGTCGAGTTTCCTCTATGTCCACTAGATAAATAGCATCCTAAGTTTACTATGGCACCATTAAATGAGACGGCTCACTTTCGCGAAGTTGATTAAACCCGGATGGTGCGGATATCTGGGAAGCAATATATCGTCCAATTTCCCCGGGGAACCATCTTCATTTCTGTATTGATATCCATGTTGAGATCATCTTCACCTGCATCTCCATCCTAGTCTTCAAACCCTTCATCGATTTCCTTCGCATCATCGCTGTTATGCTATATTTTTATAGGCATGTCTTCCTCATCATAATGTTGGTTCTCCAAAGGTTTGATTCGGTCAATGACTTTGTCGCACGATACAATTTCGACATATTATCATTGTTGGAGCTTCCAAACGATGGGCTTCCGAATTTCAAGCACTTTTGATATTTTCGAAATAGCCCAAAAAAATACATTCGTAGGTCTTTTCTGTCAAATATGGATCTGCGATTTGTTTATATGTTCAGAACTGTAAGCTCCAAACACATTTACGTGAACAACGCTTGGCTCCAGTCCGTAACATATTTTGAATGGTATTTTAGAGGGATTTGCTGCATAGGGTACTCTGTTCGTCACGTACACATCTGTGTTCATAGCTTCTGCCCAGCATATTTCTTTTTGCATTCGAACAGTGTGGGAGATACATCAACGACAAATTTGCAAAGTTATGCAAAAATTCCGGAATCATACAATAAACCAAGGTTCCATATTCATCACAACAGAGCGAACTTGCAGAAGGAATGTATCAACACTTACGATTCGTGCGAAATGCAAAGAATCCTTTTTCCGAACTGATTTTTGACAAGTGCTTCCAATTCGACAAAATTTACTGAAAACTTTAAACTTGGTCTGGATGATACAGGCATGGTTGAGTATTGGAAAATTATCAATGAATGTGATTATGTACCTCGCGCCATCTTGAGGCTTAACTCGCATTGGCCCAGCGATACCACTGTGAACCACTTCCAACAAGGCTTTTGTCTTCACCTTTCCATATGCAGATGATCTCAATGGCTGCACAGAGGACTCTCCATTCATGCAACATTTGCAGATTCCGTGCTCCTCACAAACATTCCAGATTTTAGCTTTTTATTGAGCCCAGTGACATTATTCTCCGTTTCGCATTCTCTCGTTCGAAATATTAACAAACCTGGGTATATGTCAATTTGAATTATCCACCTACATGTCTCTATCTTGACCTGCCTCCTCACTAAAGTGTGCGAATTCAGGTTTTTGCATTCAAGAACGGAAAACATTCCGAAACGTGGAATTTTCACAATCCTACAATCGTCATTTCTGATTTCGAGAGTAAAATTCCGAAATAGACCTTAGAGTAGTTTTCCAGCCAGTGCAGAAACGAAGGTAGCTTTTGATCAGGTCCGGGAACGTACAAAAGATCATCAATTCTGATAGTCCGGTTATTCTTTAGTCATCCAATGACGGTTCCGACTCCTACTGCATCAACTTTGTTTCCATTGGCAACTGTTCTCGGTATAATTATCTTTGAGGCGTGTGAGTGGTAAATTCACTTTTGCTGAAAGATGTGTTGCTGCTTGCGTCACTGTCCAGAAACTAATTCGCTCAATATTTTTGCAAAGTGGTGAAGGCATGGGCTTCTTCACTGTTGGCCTTGTTACTTTTCAAACAAACCGCTTGTTTGGGCCCATACTTGTCGCACCGGAAACACTGTCACTCGAGCTTCGCTCTGCTCTTGTTCGGCCTATTAGCTCGATCTTTGCTTTGCCATTTGTACTGGGCTTCGAGTGTCATGCAATGCTTTTCCTTAGCATTGATGCTTTATGATTTTCGAAGAAGCATTTTCTTTGCTTGTAACATGGCCAACCCTGGGACATTCTCAATGATCTTGATAATCTGGTAAAAGCTTTTGACATACTTTCAAGTAATACCACCAGCTGCTCATCCGAGTCGAAAACCACTCCAATTGCTTGCGTTGACAAATACAATTCTTCGAACCTCAAACAATGATTCATAACGCTTCCGCATTTCTTCATCTTGAACTCATGTAAAACCCACTCTATTGCACCCGTTGTGCAAGGACAGACCTCAAGAAAAAGTTTTTCAAACGTTCCATACTTGAGCAACACTACATGCTGATCTAGCCAGACTGCAAGTTTAGGCCGATCGTGGTTGGAATGATCGTGAACGTCTTCATGTCATTGACCTTTCAATTCGCTACGATCCGTCATCCCCGCTCGGGCGTTTAACCGGGTCGATATAGTCCAAAAATCACTTTCACATCAGCTGCATTCAAGCGCTTAGTTTCCTGCTGAAATAGTTGTCTTCTCTTAACATACCCTTTTTTGATAGAGTTCGTAGCTAGAGAAACACAAGATTTGTGGCAGTTAACCTGTTGTTAATATTAGGACACAATATATTTGTGGGTGCTTAATTCTCAATAAGATAATCTAAGCCTGTACCAAATTTTCTTTATCGCTACTCCATATCATAAGTAGCATATTTCTCCTTTCACCTTTCCATGCAAATAATGTCCTGATCTTATCCGAATGTTCCCAGTGTAACGTTACCAACTATTAGTAGTCAGACGCAAGATTAGAATAATGATCAATTATATGAAGGATGCATCAATGGAAAAATGAATGTCGAGTCGTTTCCAAGATCAAAAGACCACGCAATCAATACACTTGAATGTCTTCAGCTTATGCACAGTGATGTAATGGTTCCTTTGCAGACCAAATCAGAAGCAATCCCAAAGTGGGTTGTAACATTCATCGACGATTACTCAAGATACACTCGCTTGCTATATTAAATCAAAGAGCCAAGTGTTGGAAAAAGTTGTGGAGGATAACGCATTCATTGAAATTCAAGTCAATAACAGAATCTAGAGTATTCGAACCAAAACAACGGAAAAGAATATATAGATCAAAAAGTCACCATTTATGTAGAAATGCCGGAATTATACACCAAACATCTGAGCCCAACTCATACACTGATGGAGCGAGCATGATCAGTGCTACCGTGGAAATGTATCGATAAACAATGCTGAGCCAAAGCACCTCATATCGAGGTGTACATCACCAATCCCATCCCATACTCCACCTGGCCAAATAAGACCCTTATCAGAGTTTGTTTCGAAGCTCCATCAAATTTGAGCAACTTTTGTGTTTTTAAGTCCAAAGGTTTTGCACATCTTGACAAGTCCAACCGACAAAAATTGGATGACAAGGCATTTACGTCTGTGTTTGTTAGATATTCAACAATGACAAAAGGGTATCGAGTAATTGATACCACAAACAACAAATTGGTGGTGGTGCGAGCAGCTGTGTTTGAAGATGAGAACAAGTCGTAGTACGTCCAATTGGTGGATTTTACTCCCGGACAGAATCTTGGCTCGATGATCGAATGCGACCACGACGAGGACGTCCCACACAATGCCATTGTACCAAACCTGCATGAAGGTATCAAAAAGAAAGAAACTCACCAGCCATCCTCATCGCAGCTCTAAATTGTCGCAGATAATGACATGGACGTTGATGATGATCATGGTCGAGAAATTGTTCCAGGACACCTCAACAAATTTACTTTCCACTGCCACCGTTTAGTAACAAGTATTGTGCCGAGGGGGAGTTTTGAAATGGATGAGCGTTCAGATAAACTTGGCACTAGTATTGTTCCTCGACGTCTACAACCGACACTACTAGCAAGTGAGTTCAGCGATGCCATTATCCCGTATACAGATAGAAAGTAGATCGATCACGATGAAGACAATCGGGAGTCGAAGAGATTGCGGCTTATGTCCAAACAAGCAAACGGAGCCATTGAACGCCCTACAACATATCATGAAGTATTACAAAGTGGTGAAGCTCTCCACTGGAAAGCTGCAATAGAATCTGAATCAAAATCATTGAATGAAACGACAACATGGAAAGTTGAGTATGGAAAATAATGCAACAAAAAAACTTGAAAAGGTTAATAAAGTACTTTTTCGAACGGTCGAAAAGTGATCGGGTGGAAATGAGTGTTTACAATCAAGCGAGATGAACATGGTGAAGTTCAGCGATATAAGGCACGACTTTGAGCAAGGATTTCGACAAACAGCTGGAGTTGACTATAGGGAAACAGACGCTCCATTTGCAAGCACCAGCTCAATCAGACAAATTTTCAGTGTGGGCTCTCGACTCGGAAAAGAGATTTATCAGTATGGTGTGGATTTAGCATTTCTCAATGGATATTTGAAAGAAGATGTATACATGTGGCCACCGCCAGGATTATAACTCAAAACCGGACAAGTATGTAAACTCGATCGAAGTTTATATGGATTGAAGAAAGCATCAGCAGTATGGTACAAAACGATCTCAAAAGTTTTCTTCGATCTCAAGTTCAAGCAATGCACGTCTGACTCGTGCATTTTTCTTCGTCGTGAACAGACAAATTTCGTGTGCATCGGACTCGATCTGGATGACATGTTAAGAAACTCGAGATGGCAAAGTTCATTCTAAGCATGAGAGTATCGTATCGTATGACAAGAAGAACAAAGTAATATACCTCTCACAGAAGGTGGGTATAAACCGAATGGTAGAGAAGTTCGGCTAAGAATAGTTAGCTTCTGCTTATAATCCAACCTGCACAAGTCAAAACTGACAAAAGCAATCAATGAAGACGAACATACGAAGAACAAGCCCTATCGTTTTTTGATTGGATCCCTTCTTTACATTGCAATGAGCACCAGACCCGACGTAGCCTTTGCCGCATGTGAGCTTTGTCGATTCTTAAAGAAGCCATGTCTGGTACATTGGAATGCAGGGATTCGAGCTCAGATATTTGAGGACAGCCTCGGAACTTGGTTTGGAATTTAACGGTAGCAATGGCAAATTATCGATTGAAGCCTACAGTGATTCAGATTGAGGAGGCATCCGTGATGATCGACGTTCGACATCAGGCATTATGGTCATGGTAAATGGCACTCCGGTGGTGTACAAATTCTGACTACAGAAAAGTGTTGCGCTTAGCTCAACTGATGCTGAATACATGGCAATGATCATGTGTGTTCGGGAAATTTTATAGGTGAAGCAGTTATTGCAAGAAATACGACATCCATTTAAAAGACCTATTCAACTTTTTGTGGACAAGCAGAGTGCAATTGCGATCGCAACAAATAATGGATATAAGAGGAGAACGAAGCACATCGACATCCGACATCATTTTATACGTGAGCAAGTGAAATCTGGAAACATAAAATTGGACCACATTTCAACAAACTTCAAGTTGCCGATTTCTTGACGAAGTCAATACACACACCATTTTCAATAGTAAACAGCAAAAGCAAAGCCAAAATGTATAATGTTTCAAAGGTAAACATAAGTATAAAAGGATAAAAAGAGAGAGGTATCGCGTTAATTAGCTGGCTTTGGAGCAATGCTAAGATCATTCATTTCAGAAGCAAGCTGATCAATGACTGCCGCAAGAAGTTCAGTGTGACTCTAACAGTTGACAACAGTGGCTTTCGTCACCTTGACTCACGCTTGCTGGTCCCAGCGCATTTCCACTATAGATGCTCACGTTGTAGAGTTGCTCGGCTCTCTTGTCTATGTCTTCCTCCCCGATCCCATCTACTTGCTCCAGCATTGCGTCGAGTTTGTCCACCACATAATTGTCTCTGATTTTACTCAGCTGGCTCTTGAGCGATTTGATACTGCCGGCATCTTGTGGTTGCAAATGGGCTGTTGTGTTTGAGGGCAGGAAGTGCAACTTGACATTTGAAAAGTGGTCCGTAACGCGGTGTGGCGAAGCGAGAAGAAGTACGTGACGTTCCTGACTGCGCATCGTATCGTTAGAGTACCTAAGCCAAGTACGAGATTTTAGTTGTCATCCATCCCCTGGCTGCATTTGTTTAGTTTATTCCAAGTTCGGCAACCGTGTGGTTGCCAAAACACCGTGCCTTTTTCGCCGTGTCAACAAAAAGTAACGGTACCTGGAAAGAGCCAACTGCCTTAGTTATGATTGCTATAGTGAGCCTCTTCGTAATATTCTTTCATCCTGCAACGCTTTGACGCGACACAGAAATCGAAGATGCAGTGCAGTAAAAGTAGGCAGACCCGTTCATGTTAAAGATATCACGATGTCTGTACTCTCTTGTGATGTTTTGTAGTTCTGCCCGCCCGTTTTCAATGTCTACGGTGCACGCTGATGCTTCCTCTCTATCTATGCGACGTGTTTTCAGGTTGTTGCGTTCTTGTAGCTTCTGGATCCACCCGTACAAAAATACCATATTTAAGCTTGCTGTTCGAAGCGTGCTCGGCGTCTTGAACGAGAACGCGCCTAATTTTCTCCGACTTCGCACGGATTCTCTCCCACGTCACAACGGGCATTTTGAGCTTCTCGCAGCGCTCGATCCATCGTACGGTAGTTCTCTCAAGCAATAGAAAATGGACAGGGTGAGTGTTTTCAGTTTAGATTGGAGCGGGCGTCAATTTCTGTAACTGGATGCTTTGGCAGAAGTAGCACAGCCGCTGGCGAGGCGATTTCTTCAGTTTGAATGTTGAACCTGCTTATGTGGCGACCGTACGCAGTGAGATATCTGGGTGCTGAATATGATAACTATACAGCGCTAGCTTCTGCTCAGCTGAGAGTCGAACGCGCGACGTCTTTGCTGGCATTCGTGTATTCGTTTGGTGAGAGGCTCTCACGAGCTTACAATACAATAACTGATACTGTTTGAATTAACGTAAAAAGAATCGGTTATGTGAGGATATTTTTCATGTGGTGTTTACCAATGAGAATGGTGACTGTACGAACAAAAAAGCTCGAACATCTCAATAGATTTAGTGGAATACGTAACGTTATGTTGAGGGAGAGTGCTGGATCGTAACAACATAACGGTTTTACATGTTAGGTAGGGATAATGCGTAGAGGCTTAGATAGCGGTTAAGCGAACTAAGCACCTAAGTAAACGTACTTTCCAAATTTAAGCGCTCCCTTCCGTTCCGTGTAGGAGGGAAAAATAACACCTTTGAGTTTTATACATAAAATAGCTTGCTTGATTTTATACCCTTATAAATAGATTTTTCTTTCTTTCTTTTTGTCAGCCAATCAGCATTCGACAAACTTATGTCTCATTCATTATGGACGAAACGAAAATAGAAATGTCCCTATTAATGTGGACCAGAGGTAGTATATTGGTAGGGCACACTGGAAATGGTTCAAACATCATTCTCGCTTCTGGATTTTGTCATGGAGAAAGTGAGTCGAATTGTGATTGTTTCTTACATCAGTGTAGCCTGGCAGGAGTGAAAATAAAAAGGACACCAATATTTTGTGACCGTGGTCGAGGTAGGAGATAAGCTCACGACGTAATCTTCTAAGCAGTAACGGAATCCATTTGTAGCTTTAAATGCAGCATTGAACAACATTAATGACGCTGTTGTTCGCTATTGTACTCGTCACATTGTTGGAAACATAAAGCCACAAGTTTCGACAGAATATTTTTCAGGCTGTAGATGCAAAGATATCTGACCTTCAAAGTTCGACGACCGAAAAAGAATTCAATGATAAGGTGAAAAAAATCTGAATCGACATGGAATCGAGCGGGCAGAAAGAGGAAGTAATACGTCCAGTCACTCAATACGTAATGGATAAGGAGCCTGAAAAGTGAGCTTTGTATGCAAGCACTGGGGTGGAAAAATTGTATGGATGGAGAAGTACTAATTTTGTTGAGTCAGAAAATGGTGCAGCGATACATATGTGGTACATGTATCCTCACGATTTGTTACGCAGTGTTATGGAAAAGTTTATGTAGCAAGACTTTTAACTCTTAAAAGTAATTAAAAGTGAAAAAGCGAAGGCAGAATAGTCACACCATTTGCTGAAGAAGAATTACGAGAAATGGAGCAGAAGACTTTTTTTGGATGTCATACCAAGTACCAACTCAATAGCTTTTGTACAAGACTCCCATATCAGTCCCAAGCAAACTCCATAGCGACGCGCGAACATTGAAGTGGAATGCTGCTCGTGTATGTATATGGACCAGCTTGGAATACCATGCCAACACTTTGTAGCTGTCTTGAGATTTTTTCGACGTGATCCATTCTGATTGCTTTGCCGCTGGTTATGGTAGAAAAAGTATCGAGTTACTACTGATTGAAGAATTGGAGAAACATGACTATCACAAGCAACCTAACTCTACAGTGCTACTTGGAAGGCAGCGTGAACGACGTATTTTGAGTCAAGGTAAAAATGCAGGACGTTCAAAACGAACTCGTTGTTTTTCTGAGTGTAAACGCCCAGGTCATAACAAACAAATCTTTAGAGAATGGATTTACGTAATTAGTATAGCTGTTGAGCTCATAATTGCATTCGCTTACTGATGTGCTGCGTGTATTGATTCCGATATATAATTGTATTGGTATTATATGACTTATTTGTCTAGTTGCTACATTTGTAATTTATGATTCCGTTTCATCGTAAACAGTAAAATTCAGATACATCTACCCCCTTTTTTGGCATATCTCCTCTTTTTGGCAAAGTCCAATATAGATTGATAACGCAAATGCAAACGTGATGGCTCCCATTAAACAGAATTGCTGGAAATGATGCTGTCATAGCTTGGTGGGTATAGCCCTCGTATCAAATGCGAGCAAGTAAATCGGAAGCTCCTCTGAGACAGGTAAAAAAGACAATTAGCATCAACATTCTCCGATCATAGTAGATGAATGCATAAATTGAAGCACCGTCCACATTTATGTATTATAGTACTCACTGCATAAGAAGCCTAACTAGTTTTTACACTTGATTTTAGTAATGTCACTATTTTGTATCATATGCCCTAGTAAAGTCTGTCACTCACGTCTCTGCTTGTTCTTTTCTTTAAGTAGCCGCAATGTAGCTTACTGACTCTCTCGTCTCTTCGAACTTCTCGGTCTTCCACGACGTTTGGTTTTCTTTGTTGCTTGAAAATTTTGATCAGCAAGATATCGTTCAATGATTGAAACCGATAAAGCCATATCGTATTTGCTGTAAGAGTTGGGTTTCCCATTGAGATTTTTCATTACATGTCTAAAACAATAAAGATGATGAGGTATGCTTTCAATTGCACTCACTACTGGAATCAATCCATTAACGTAAAAGCCCACTTCATGAATCTGTGCCAGTTTTTGATCCATTCCTACGAATAAGCCATTCACAACAGCCGACGTTTTCATCAAGAGAGGTGATTGGATGCTTCTCCTGATGTCCACTTTATGATCCATATCGCCACTTTTTGATTCGATTTGAGTGGCGGGATAGTAGAGCTGCCACGCACTCTCGGAAAATAAGCGGCTGTGACGCACATAATGGAAAGAGAGAAGATTGCTGCAGTGTCTTAGGACACCAAGATCCCTGCTATCACGTTGAAGGGGTACACAAAGCTCCGCCAAGTAGGACAGCTATCGCTTGCACAGCGGCTAGGAACAAAGCCAAAACTCCCACCTCCAATCCGAACGACCTGGTTTTGTGGATCGGTGGGATGCAACGAAGCGGTGCACCAGGGAAGCGCGAGCCGATCCTACGGAAAGCCAATTCGATTCACCACCGCCTTCACGGCAGTACGCGCTTAATCAAAGACCTAATGACAGGCTGGTACAGGCGCTTCTGCAAGCGTAACCCCAAACTATCTGATCGCGTGGCACAGTAGGTGTCGCACGCTCGTGACTCTGTCGGCATCGATGATCTGTGGCGGCTGTTTCACACGCTCGCAAAGCTATTCATCGAAAACAAGCTCCAGACGTCGCAGATCTTCAACATGGACGAGACAAGTTTCGAGTCACGATAAAAAAACCGCAACGTTGTCGCGATCTGCGGCTCCCCAAACGTGCGCAGGAGCAGCCCCGAGAGCAGCTCCCATCTTTCGTTCGTTGCTGCCGTGGCAGCGTGCGGCTTCGCGGTGCCGCCCCTTTTCATCGCTCTTGCAATGCGCGTGCCGAAGACGATCCTGAACGAGTGCACAGTGGACGGCGCGGCCATCACGACCATAGCAAAGGGCTTCATCAACGGCAACATTTTCCTCAAGTGGATCGACCACTTCACCTCCAGCGTTCCTTCCTATGTTCCACGCCCCATGCTTCTCATTTGTGATGAGTGCTCGCCTCATGTCCGCCTCGACACCGTCGAGCGCTGCGAGCGGAGCCAAGTTCTGCTGGTTTGCCTTCAACCCAACGCAACGCACCTCGTCCAGCCGCTCGACGTCACCGTGTTCCACCCGTTCAAGCGCGGCATTACGAGCGAGAACGAAAAAAATGCGGCAAGGAGCTCGGTGACAACGCTGTCGAAGGAGAGCGAAGTGCAAGTTGCGAGCAAGTTCTTCGTAGAGCACGTGACAGGGAAGCAGAGCAACACCAAGAACGTATTTGTGGCGACGGGGCTGTTTCCGCCGTCCATCGACATGATGGTGTGCCAGCTGGGAAAATTCACGGGCAGCACGAAGCACGGCGATGGACTTGGGTTGGACGCGTGGCTCCTAATCCGAGAGAAGTTGCGAACTGAGGTGTTTTTGCTGCCACCGAAGAGGCAGAAAACACTGCGGCACAGAAGTCTGTCGACGTAGGAGGGCGGTTTCTTACGAAAGAGCTCTTGATGCAAAGATGACAGCGAGAACGAGACGAGCAAGATGGAGAGAGTGTTGGTGTAGAGGCTGCAGCTGTGTCAGTCGCTGTTGTGTAGTTTTGTTGTTTTGTATTAACCTAGTTGTATCACAAGGTGAGCATGATGAAAACAGCAATTGACTTTTCTGGTAACATTAGGTGAAGCCGACCGAGCACAGTGTGGTTTGTTACACCGCTGACTTGTTGTACAGCATAGTAGATTGCGTTGAGGCCACAGTCGAGCAACGATTGTGCGTGCTCGATGTGTTGCTTCGTCAGAGCGTTCGGTGCCGCTTGTTTTCCGACTTTGCGATCATTAACCGATTGTTTAAGCTATCATGATCTGACACGATGAATGCTGGCGCGGAATAAGATTTGCGAGTAAAAACTTAAGAAAGAAAAGCAAATATCTCAATTCTCTATGAATATTGTTCATCTACTACACCATTAGTAATTTAAGCAGTCACCAATATCTGTAGCTCCAAGTTACCATTGCAGAATCACGCAACAAGAATTGTCCAACCGAAAGTGATCTTTAGAAAAGTGCCATCTACACATAATCCTCTTGCGGCATTATGTTAAAATGTTCGAATTCTTTCCCAGGATATCAATGCTAGTGTGAATAATGAATATACAGCCATTTCGATACATGCAAGATGTCCAGTCCCATACAAGGATTGAACAGAAGAGGGCAACATAAAGTACTGTTCTTTGTCACCGCCGTGAAAC